>CAWUFW010020145.1:0-161211 GCA_963921515.1 Calotriton arnoldi
TGTAGGTTTGCAAGGTTTCCCTATGTGCCGGCAGAGCTAGGGTTCAAAATCTACAGCTAGGCACTTTGCAAAAAAGGGTACATTTTCACTGTAAAAATGTGGAGTGTCCTTGTTGCGTTTTGGGCTGTTTCCTGTTGTGGGCACTAGGCCTACCTACACAAGAGAGGTAGCATTTTTATTGGGGACTTAGGGAACACAGAATTGTAGAGCAACTGTTATTACCTATTGACTTTTGATGCATTTATGCCTTCCAAATGTAAGACATTGTGTAAAAAAGAAGTTACTTTGAAAAATGGCCTATAATTCACATGCTAGTATGGGTACCCACAATTTCGGAGATGTGCAAATAACTACTGTTTCTAAACTCAATATTTTGTTCCCATTTCGGAAATACATAGGTGTCTTTCATACTGATTTTTCACTGTTTTTATTTTCTCAAATGAATTGCTATATACCCGGTACCCAATAAAAAACCATTGCAAGATACTGCTCAGTTATTGGCTCTTGGTTCCTCAGGTTCTTGATGAACCTACAAGTCCTATATATCCCCACAACCATAAGTGACCAGCAGATGTAACGGTATATAGATTTTAAATATCTGTCATACTTAGAAGAAGTTACAGGTGAAAACGTTTGCACAAATGGCTGTGTTTTTCAACTCATTTTCAATTTTTCCTATTTTCAGCTGTTAGTTTCTATAAAAAAACCTTGAAGGATCTACACACATGACCCTTTGCTGAATTCAGAATTTTGTCTACTTTTCTGAAATGTATGGCTTTCCAGGATCCATTATTGCTTTCATACCCATTTCTACCATTAACTGGAAGGAGGTTGAAAGCACAAAAAATAGCAAAAATAGGCTACGTCCCAGTAAAATGCCAAAACTGTGTAAAAGATTTTGGTTTTCAGACAAACGTTTATCAGTCCCTGAAAGCTGGGAAGATGGTGATTTTGCTTGCTTGGTGTGAGGAACTTTCCAGTTTCTTCATCAATAAGGTGCGTGCACTGTAATCGAACTTTACTACTGAGAATAGCCAGTTAGCGCTGAGTAGTCCTCTCAGTTGTTCGCCTCCCGCCACCTTGGCTTCCTTGCTCTTTGGAAGCCCCCAGCTGCCTTAAATCTGGCTCACCAGCCGACCATTGTCTGGCTAAATTGCTTGCCAGGGCCATAGAGGTGATCAACCCAGAGTTGAACAGGCTGATTAATCTATCTCTTACGTCAGCCACTGTACCTCCAGCCTGGAAACAGGCAAAAATCATCCCTCTTCTGAAAAAAGCTACGCTTGACCCCAATATTCCCTGCAGCTATCGCCCTAACTCCCTCCTTCCTGCTGTAGTGAAAGTGAGCGAAAATCTGGTTAATAAACAGTTGACTGAGTACGTTGAACAACATGGTTTACTCCACCTGGCCCAGTCAGGCTATAGAGCCATGTACAGCACTGAGCCTTCTCTTGTCTTAATCTATGAGGCCATTTGTGAAACCTTAAATGCAGGGGGCAGGCCTGCACTGGTCCTTTTAGTCCTATTGGCTGCATTTGACACCGTGCTGCACACCTTCCTCCTGGCTCGTCTCCAGGCAATAGGAGTATGAGGGGCTGCGTGGCGCTGGCTGCAATCTTACCTGGAGGGCAGGATGCAGCAAATCTGGATTCCCCCATTTTCTGCCTCCCCTCAAATCCTGGCTACAGGGGTTCCGCAAGGGTCTATATTGAGCCCCTTAATTTTCAACATTTATGTGGCTCCCCTTATTCAGATGGCTGAAGATCTCGGAGTCAAAGTCATCGCGTACACAGATGACACACAGCTCCTTTTGCATGGAACAAAAATTACTCTTCCATCTCCTCAGTCAAATCCTGTTTGTCCGCTGTTTTTCGCTGGCTCTCCTCAGCCCAGTTAAAATGTAACGAGGAAAAAAACAAGATTCTTTTTTTCGGGAACTTTCCCCCGCAATTTGTAAAACACATTTTGGCCAGATGAGTCCCCTCTTCCCACACCCGAGGGTCAACCCACGAAGAATTTAGGGATCTGGTTCGATGAGAAGTTGAGTTTTAGCCCTCAGATTAAGAAGCTTACGGGGCTGTGCTTTGGCACCTTGAAATCATTAAAAAAGTCCCTCCCTCTTCTCCCTATTCTGGCAAGGGAATCTGCTATCCGTGCACTTATCACTTTGCGCCTGGATTACGCCAATGCCTTATACGCTGGCCTACTGTGCTACTTACAGAACAAGCTCCAGGTAGTGCAGAATTCTGCAGCCAGATCTCTTCTCAACATTCCTAAAAAGACCAGTGTTAGGCATTATGTGCATAAACTACACTGGTTGCCAGTGAAAGAGAGGGTGTTATTCAAGTCTTTGGTCTTGGCACATGCAGCTCTCCATGAGCTTGGCCCTGCGTACCCTAGAAAGCATTTCAGGTTCTTTGTCCCCTCTAGGCAGCTCCGCCACGTTTGCTGTTGGCCCATGTTTCGAGGTTCCACCATAAAAGGGTGGGTGGTAGCTTCCTTGCCTTTAGACCTGCTGTAGCATTGAACCAACTCCAGCTGTAACTACGCAGCATCCAGGATACTTGGCTCTTTAGGAAGAGGTTTAAGACCTTCCTTTTTAGATCTAGTCCCTTTTCTTTCCTCTGCTTCGCTCTCCACTTTGTTATCCTAAGGCTCGTGCCGGGACACTCTTTCTGAATAGCTGAGCGTGTTACAAATCCCATAAACATAAACATATGAGCGCCCGAATGGATGATTGAGTGGCTTACATGAGTGACTGACTGTATAAGTGAGTGATTAGGTGTCTCAGTGATGTATGGGTGAATGACTTGTGTGAATGTCTGTATCTATCTGTCGGTTGGTATCTATGTGGTTGTATAGGTGTATGAATGGGTACGTGAGTTTCTGTTTGAGTGAGTGATTGGATGTCCGAGTACCTGTATGGGGGTTGCAATGTCTGTGAGAGTGTATATAACTGCCTGCATGGATGAGTGTGTGGATGTGTCAGTGGCTCTCTGGGTTAGTGAGTGTATGTGGAAGGGGCTGTATGGGTGAGTGAGTATGTATGGCTGTGTTGGTGAGGTAATGGATGTGTCAGTGGTATATGGGTCAGTAATTGCATATGTGAAAGGCAGTATAGGTGAGTTTTGGAGTATATGAGTCACTGTATGTGTGACTGAGTGATTTCCAGAGTGGCCGTATGGGTTAGTGTGTGCTTGTGTCAGTGACTGTATAGGTGTCATCGCAAATATTGGTAAAAATAAAAAAGAATATTTTATTTATTTGTACACTCTAGCCGGTGACTGTCACACACGTATGTGCCTACTCAAATAGTCACTCAGACACATATACACCCATGTACATATCCACTCACACAGTTATATATCCAGTCACATACCCACTCAGATACTGATATGCCCACTGTCATACCCATTCAGGTACTCATGCATGCACTTACAGACTCACTTGGAGAGTGACACATCCATGTACAAACCCACTCAGACATTCATACACCCACTTAGTGTGTCAGTGTGAGACTTTTGCTTCCACTGACACACTCACTGATAGAGAGACCCACTCAGTGTACAAATTCATCGCGAAGGCATCAGGGGTGAGTAACAAAATGCTTGTGTGCCAGTGGAGAATGTTCCTCGTTGCCCATGTTGTGTTCCTCCTAGAGTCATTCAGCCATGCAGTAGTTGTATTCTCAGTTGATGGCTTGGTGTGAGGAGACGGTATGAGAGGCAGAACTACAATTCCCATGATTCTTGCTGAACCAGAAGTATAAAAGCGGCTTCCGGGTTATGCACGTTGCAGATTATTCTTGCCGGATCTCTGAAGCAGACCTGCTGTGCATTTGTATCGGAGTCTTCTTGTGGGTAACGGTGCAGTGCACCAATCAAAGTTTGGATTGTTGAAACGGTGGCTGAGTGAAGGCTTGCTCCATAATCACCGCTCAGCTTTGTCTATTTCAACAAAGAGAACATTTTTTTTCAGTGTCGGGAACGTGATCTTGTAAAACATTTTTTATGGTGAAGTATTTACCAATGTTATTCCTGAGACAATTCACGGTTTGGTGAGTATTCTTTACCTTGTCCGAATAACTTGTTCATATCTGAATTCTTTGGTATTTGAGTGAGAGAAACAGCTGTGAATTGTACCAAAGAAAGTACCAAGCAACTGTGTGAAAGGATTGAGGCTTCTTTGCAAACTTTTGATAGACTTTCAGAGTATTGATTTTGTTACTGAGATAAAAAAAAGTCCTATGGAACTTATAAACTATACAAAAGGAAGTTGCGGTTATGAAAATGAATAATCACTGATTCCTATGACAAGAATCTGTTACCCATTGGAAAATGTATTCGTTCTTTTGTATTCTCTTTCCAATATACTAACAGAGCATCGTTTGAGTCCTGGTTGGTTCAATCCCTGTGAGGCTTGTCTTCTTGTTCTATTTGGTAGGTATTCATGATTATGGTAATGGTGAAGGAAATCTACCAGTACATATGTAATGTTTTACAGATCTTCTTCCCTGCTGTTCCATTCCCTTCCTTTCCTCACTTGATCACCTTAATAATCTGTGCTGGTATAGCAATCCGATTTAAGGCTATCAAGAGGTGTACCACTTTGAGCAGTGAGCCGATCCTGAGGGACTCGATTAATTAAATTTAACACTCAGACACTTATGCACCAACTCATAGATCCATTCACATGGCTCATGTACCCATTCACATACGCAGTCAGAGACTCATACATCCACTCACAGACCTATTCAGACACTCACACACCCAGTCAGAGACTCACTCAGAGGTTCATCCTTTGACTCACAGACCCACTGAGAGACTAATAATTCCACTCACATGCCAACTGAGACATTGATTGACTCAGTCACAGACCCAGTCTGACAATAACGTACTGACTCACAGAGCCACTGAGAGACTTATACTTTCACTCATAAATTCATCACTGATAGAGACATGCATTCAGAGACTTATACAGCCAGTGACACAATTACTCAAAGACTCATGAGCCTACTCTGATATGCACTCTTAGACTTACAGATGCAAATAGACTCTAATCTGACTGTATTTAAAAAATGCAGTGAGAGACCCACTCAGAAACTTATGCATGCACTCACATAACCGAGTGAATCATTAATACAGACTGTTATAGAGATATTGAGATATTGATAAATGTTTTTATAGAGTGAATGTGGTGGAGGCTATTGAATTCCCGCATTTGCTTTGCATTATAGCAACATATTCACGAGGATCGGGATTGCCGACGTCATTGCGATCTCCGGCATCACCGCAAACACAGAAAAAAGGGTTTAGAGATTCTTTTTATGGAAACTCTCTCGAAAAACATGATATTAGAGAATACTGTAAGAAAGCTCTTGTGTGTAAAATACTGTAATTTGTGTGGATACATGTGTTTTAGACTTTATGGAAAAGGTGTGATCGTCGCAGTATTGACGTCATTGCGACGTCCCGAATAACCACGAACACAGAAAACAGGACTGAAAGAAGGTTTTTAAAGAAACTTAGTACAAAAATATGAGTTTAAACATGCTTTGAAAGAAGTATGTATATAGTAATATGTGTAGTGGAATGTTCAAAATGTATTTTTTTACATATTATTTTTGGATGTGTTGGTGGTCATTGAATGTCTGCTTTTGTTTTCCAATTTTGCAATCTGTCCACGGGGATGGCGATGTTGTCCCAAAGATTGTCAAACAAAAAAAACTTTAGAAAAAAACTTCACAATATTTCGGGTACTAGGGTGGTTCTCACAAGAGCTGTTGTGTTGGTTGTGGGTATATGGCTGCTATACATAAGATCGGCTTCTGAGTTTCAGGTTACTTAGAAACACCCTGTTGCCTTCATCTGTAAAGCGCACTTCATCATTTCAAAAAATTCCATGTATGTCAAAATGCAGATTGTTGTTATACATACAGCCCATGCGATAGTCTCCGAGGAATACAGAAACAGTTTTATTAACATGTTTCCTGGCTTTGTGTATCAGTGGACAGAAGATGATTTGACCCCTTCCATTTCTGTCGTTGGCATATTTTAGAGTCCACCAAGACAATGTCAGAGAAAAGTCACATCAGTTTTGAAAAGGATTCTGTCATTAGGATTTCCAGACCTACCCCCGTCAACGCGAATGGTCATTGCCACCACAGTGCAGAATCATGAGGTGAGGACCTTGGGAATCCACAATGGATTTAACCAAAGCCAGCAACTGATGAAACTTTGGTCTTCTCTGGCCAAACCAAGTAATCTGCATTTTTGGCAAACCCAAGTCCCTGTCAATACCTCTCTTTTTTGCAGCCTATTTGGCCCAATAGATATAGCTGTGGCCCGCAATCCATACTCTAAGCATTTCGAAGCAAAGGAGCAATAGTAGTCAGTAAAAGGCTGGAGCTGAATGAGGTAGTTTTACAAAGGAAAAGCAGGTAAAATTGAGTTTTTTTTAATAATAAGTATATATTTCATTGGATGCTGTCAGCATGAAAGTGAATAGAATTGGGTGGTGTGTTGGATGCCTTAGGAAGAAATCTTATTATTGGCTGTTATTTAAAAAAAGAAATGCAATGCAGACATGGATATTCTTTTGAATCTGTGGAGTAAACCACACCTGCTGTATCTCATTTTGAAGCAGCATGTTCCTTCTAGAATGTCCTGTCAACTTGTGACCTACAGGTTCCACTGAGTTGTTAGGTACACTGAGCTAAGAGTGTATGGGGGAAGGGTGTAAAGAGTGATGACACAATTTAAGTAATGGAAAGCTTAAATTTCCAACTCAGGACTATGTGATAAACTTTTGAGTAGTATTTACATTTTTTTTAAATGAAGCTAGATATAGGTTTGAACTCCCATTGTTTTTGCGATTTCTCCTCGATCATTGCGAAAACATTGTGAAAACACGCTGACAGGAACCTCATTTGAAAGAGAGGGAGAGGGTTAACAGATGCTAACCATTCACAAGTTGAGCTAGAGTAGTCTAAAATGAAAGACATGATTAAATATTCTGCCTTTCTCATGATGATAGAGTGGAAAGTTTAAGAGGTTGCCATTTTATAGTTGCTTTCTATGAGAGTGGTGTAGCATTCTTGTGCTTAGCTTTTACAAATCTTAACAGTGTCAAAACTATCCATAATCTATGAGCTGAATTCACTGGTATGTATATATCTTTTTAATTATATAAAAATGTACATTAGAAATGAAGATGTATGATTAAAGAGAGTATCACAGTAATGTGGAAAAATATATTAGATGAAGTGTATCTGGCAGAGGGTATGCGTTTAAGATGTTAGTACTGTTGTTAATTACCATGAGCAATGGCTTTAACAATGACAATGATTTAAATGTCTAAGCATCAAGTGCAGAATAGATACATCTATAATATTTGCATTCTGGGAGCTGTGGTAGTTTTAGTTGCATTATTAAACAGGAGACTGTACTCATGAAAAAAACATAAGAAAATTTGCTTTGCCTGTATATAAATTATAAAGTAGTAAACTTGATACGTACGTATTAGAACGTGTTTGTCAATGTTGGTTTTGACTTATATGAATGGTTTGAATATGTTTAGACGATGAAACATGCTTTTTTTGGTTGCAGACACTTACATGTACAATGAGACTGTTGAGTTTACTTAAAGATGCAGAGAACTATATAATTTTGGAAAGATGGTCTGAGAGAGTATATCTTTTATGAAATCACATATATGTTTACATGTGATCTATGTTCTTCAAGGCTGCTGAAATTGTCATGTATATAGTGAGGGTGGTGCATTTCTATCAACATATTCTGTTTAAAAGTGGGGAGGGGTAGTAGAGCAGAATAACTTTTAAAAGTTTGTGTGATAGCTTCACTTGGCATGTAACATTTCTTTGAGCAACTCTAAATATCGGGGCAAAGATGGAGTGTGACTAATTGCGCAACGCCTACCGTCTCTCTCTGGATGGATCAACGGCTCGACGTGCGACTGCTCAGTCTGGAATCAGACTCAGTGAACTGGTTGTTGAGTGCACTGCTACGAGCGGCGCTGCAGTGGTTTTTGGCAGATGCTCCTACCTGCTGCCTACTTTTGAAATATCGGGACTGGGGCAGGTGGCTACGGCTGCCCCGGACAAAACTACTGTATCGCCTAATGGCGCAGAGAGGAGGTAAAGCTGGGAAAGCCCGGATTGCCAGCAGCGAGATTTCCAACAGCGGAGCTGCATCTTCAGCAGGTGGCCAGCCAGCGGAGCTCAGTGGAGCTGTGACCGAGATGAGACATTGCAGCGGCTTGGGAGCAAATAAGACAGTAAACAAGCCACCAACACAGGTAGAGGGGGGGTCCAACACAACCTAATGTTTTTTCCATGTCTGCCAGTTTTGTAGCTGACCCGCAAAAAACAATGTAATATCAGAGGCGGGGGAGGGGAAAATCCAGCAAAGGGAACTGTGGACAGCGGAGGGGTAGCTGTAACATAACTTTGTAACTTGGTGGATAGTGGAGTGGATGGCTCCATCTCTCCCATTGCTATACTGACCCCCTGCACCGAGAATTCCAATGAAAATGGGGTAAAAAGCCATTTACCTACAGAGGAGCCCGTGACACAAGAAAGATCGGGTCAAGAGAAGGGAGGTCTGGGCAAAAAAGGATTAATAACCCGTTGAGTGCTGGGCCCTCTAATTCTATGTGGCAGCATAGCGGGGAGTTGTCACCGGATCTGCCAGGCGAGACGTTTTTTTCATTAACGGATAACTCAGACTTCTCAAGCAGCGAGGCCCTTACAGATTCCAGCAGCAGCACCTCAATTGATGATGTCCAACTGACGTTGAGGAAGATATCTGCAAAGAAGGAAAAAAGGAGACATAGTCAGAAACGGAGCACTGACAAACAGCTAAAATGCGATTATTCTGATACCAAACTGGTTTCCAAGAAAGAAGGTACGAACCCACGCCCAAAGGAGGGTTTAAATGCAGACCAACAGTCTAAAGAACCCACATTGATGGCTATCTTTACATCCATTAAGCAGATGCAAGAAGACATTAGAAATGATGGGTTCACAGCAAGAGTTGCCTCCAAAAAGGTACAAGCTGGGATCTGTAAGCTAAATAAAATGTGTGGGGAAATCGCTGAGCGACTGACCTCTGTGGAGACACATACTGAGGTCTTTGAAGCTGAAGTTGAATCTCTGAAATCACAAAGCACTGGCCAAGGAGAGTCTATGTCCGATGTAATGATCAAACTAGAAGAACAGGAAAATCGACAGCTAAGAAATAACTTACGCTTTGCAGGGATTCCAGAGGGAGTGGAAGGCAGCAACCCCAGAGTCTACATAGTGAATTTATTGAAGAGTGCCTTCCCGGATCAACTGAAATTGGACTGGGATTCCGAAAAACAAATCGCTCACCGATTTGCATTTACGATGAAAAAACAGCTGCAAGAAAGACCTCGAGCGATGCTGGTATTTTTCGGGAACTTTCTATAGAGGCAACTAGTGTATGATCAAGCCCATCCCAATGCCCCGAAATCGTGTAATGGTGTGACATTCTTTGTTAAGCCGGATTTTGCACACGCAATGGTGGAAATAGGCTGGTATTTACATCAATTGTTCTCTCCTTTTCAAAGAGCAGGGGCAGAGGTCTTTCTTCAGAATCTGGCTAGACTCAAAATCAAATTCAAAGGAACGTTTTGCAACTTTACGTCAGAGATACAAGCACAAGACTACCTGGAAAAAATCAGGAAAAAGGAAAAAGAGGGGTATCCTGCTAAATGAATGGACGGTTGCTCTCTTATGCTCCTGAGGCGGCTATAAAAACATTGGGGGGTAGATCGTGTTGCTATATTTTGATGAGAGAGATGGTGGGGCAGTCTGTTAGAGGCACATCAGTCAAGCCATGCCTGATTGCCTGTGTATGTGGGGGGGGAGGGTAGGAAGGGGTAAGGGTGGGTCACATAAAAGAGGGTGTAGGGGGATTTAGGCAGGCAACAGCTTTTGTGGGGTTGGTTTCACTTGCGTAGGGCGTGGGATGTTCATGTGGTCAGTGGAAGCTTAAAGTGTGGTTTAGGGCATCAGAGAATAAAGATGAGTAAACTATGGATAGCATTGAGAAATATCTGTATCTTAAACGAGTTGAAAAAAAGACTGATGGTGTCACAAGGGCTGCAATTACTACGGCAGATATCGTCTGCCTGCAAGAAATGCACTTAGAGGGTAATCAAAAAGATATATCCTAAAACACTTGGGGTATAGCATAATGGGGGCTACGACCCAAGGACCCACACACATGGGGTTGCAATTCTAACCCGCAGCAAAGTACTACAGTTCCCCCAAGTTTGGCTGGATGCATTATGGTGTTGAGTTATAGCTAGCTGTAGAGCCCCAGGGCATCCTAGCTTTACTTTATGTTCTCTGTATGGCAGCAATATTGATGATCCCTCTCTACTAGAGTGGTTATCTAATGAGCAGTCGCACTGCCAGCTCCCTATTGTTATATGTTGAGATGTTAATATTAATCTTGCATGTCATTGGAGACCTGGGCAAAAATATATGGGAAGGAAGACCAAAGTATTTCAGGTGATACTAATTTATGCCAGATGCACGGACTGTGTGACATATGGGCAAAAATGAGACCTTTAGAACAAGGGTTCATTTACTTCTCTGCCCCTCACCAGAAACATGTAAGATTAGATTATTTTTTTGTATCAGCCTCAATTAGGCAGAAGAGCATAATCAAATGTTTCCCAAGATTCCTTTCGGATCATAGTCCATTAGTATTAGAGGTGGATGGTGGGGGCTCTCCAGAAAGGATTCCTTCTTGGACTTTTGAAAGAGCGCTCCTATTGGACGAAGCCTAAGTGGAACATATGAGGAGACGGATCCCAGATTTCTTACAAAGAAATGTGGGAACAGCCTCATTGGGCATAGTTTGGGACACTCTAAAAGCAGGTATCAGGGGATAAACAATCCAATTTTCGATTAGAAAGAGGAAAAACGAAAAGGAATGCCTATGGCTTCTCCAACAAAAACTGACCCAGGCATAAGAAAAGCTAATTACTGCTCTGCAACAGAAAAAGGGGGTAAGGACTAGGTAGCAACTTTCACAAAGTGAAATCAATTTGGTGAGGGTTCCCCTATTAGGGCTGGTATCTGAAGCTGGTGAAATCCGAGCAGCCCTTTATAAATGTTATCAAGCTTTATACACAGAAGATCGGGGAAACCTGGAGGACCAGCGTGAAGAGGCAATGCTTAAATATCTAGATTCCACAGTGGGGGAGGTCTTGTCATCTGAACAGAGAGAGCAATTAGATCTTCCATTAAGCTGGGATGAGATTGTGGTGGCAATGTCTAGTTTACCTAGATGGAAAGCGGCTGGTCGCGACCTAATACCGACAGAATTTTATAAGGTCTTTCAAGAGCAGCTTAATGAAATTATGATAACTATATTTTTACAGATTGCAGAAGGGATTACACCTCCGATATCATGGGCCTCTGTGAAGATTATAGTTCTCCCAAAGAAAAATAAACTGGTACACAAATTGGCGTCCTATCACCCAATAACCCTAATAAATGGGGACGTTAAAATATATTCAAAAGTCTAAGCCTCTCACCTTTCACAGGTCATTCATAGGGTTGTATCCATGGGGCAGCAAGGTTTCATCTCTGGCAGAGGTACCATAGAACACATTAGACGGATTATCACTCTGTTTGATGCTAGACAGGTGTCAGGAGACCCTATGGCTGCTATTCTGTTAGATGCAGAAAAAGCATTTGATAGGTTCTCCTGGCAGTTTCTTTGGACTTCAATGTGCAGAAAGGGGATAAGAAAAACAACTTTATTGGTGCGGTTATAGCCTTGTATAAAGATCCAGAGGCTAAAAACGATATAAATGGGGAATTGACGGAGGCTTTTAAAATAATAAGAGGAACGCAACAAGGGTGACCCTGTTCACCGCTCCTTTTTGCGATATACATTGATCCTTTCCTGAAGCAGTTGGACTTGGCAGCAGATATTCCCCCTGATTATGTTTGAACAGGAAGGTAAGGTGTTGGCTTATGCCGATTATATAGCCCTAGTTACGTCCCATCCTGAGCAGGCTATCAAGGTGATTGAAGATGAAACTCAGAGAGTTGGTGCACTGTCAGGATATTCCCTGAATAGGGAGAAAGCACAGATAATTATTAATGAATTTGTATCTTTTACCAATTACAGGGTAGTAAAAAAAGCAATATATTTAGGGGTTACGATGACTTCTGATTTGGATGTAGTGGTAAAAGAAAATATGGGGCCATTTGCAGAGGAGACTAAAAAGCGCTAAAAAGGGTGGACAATTTACATCTAACATAGATTGGAAGAAGTAATTTAATCAAAATGGTATTCTTTTCTAGAATACTATTTTTTTAAGAGCAATTCCCCTCGTTTTCTTGATTATTTGGTTAAAAAAAAATTCATGTATATTTGCACAATTTATCTGGGCATACTCTAGACCAAGAAGATCGACTAAATACCCAGGGAACGTGGTAGAGTGGCTCTTCTGAATCTTAAGCTATCCTGGTGGGCGGCCTCATTGGTGCAATATACAACACTCCTGAGGGCAGACAGTAATAGTGAAAAGTCAAAATATCCTGCCCCCTTTGAATTGTTGGTTGGCCCTGAAGCCAGGGGGTGTCTATGGCGACAACTAGATTATGGCTATTACAAAAGGGTACGCTTTAAGACGCTGCTCACGGTCTTTAAGGTGTGGACTTCTGTACGCCGCCTATAAGGGCTGGGGAGGCTGAATTACTATGCTCCACTTTGGCAAAATAAGAATTTACCTGTTATTTTAACAACCTTTTTTCTAGCAATTGGATAAAGTCAGGAATGTTGCACCTAGGATGTTTTTATACTCCTTGTGGCATGATAGCATATAATGAATTGAGAGTGAAATGTGGTCTTACTAATAGAGAGTTTTTTAAATACAGTCAGATTAGAGTCTATTTGCAAAGGAAGGGGGTGCAGAAAGATTTAAGAAGTGTGAGTTTATGGATAAAATGATGCAATCTGCCCCACCCCGCATTGGGACTCTATATAAGCTTCTTAACGAATATATGAAAGACGATCTGGAAAAGTGCGCCATGAAGTGGCAAGGGATTTTAAACATTACAGACACTGCTTTTCAAAGGGCTTTCTCAAATAGCTTAACGATCTTAATGCCGGCCAACCTTCGAACACATTATTTTAGCTACATTACACTCCTTATCAGATTGCTAAATGGGGTGAGGGTTAAGGTGTGCATTGCCCATGTTGTTCACTGTATAAAGCAGATTTAGCTCATATTTTTTCCACCTGTGGAGAGCTTAGGTCACTAATCAAAGAGATCAATGAATTCTTTAGGAAGAAATTATTATTGCAGGTTGATGTAACCCCCTCGTTAATAATATTGGGTGTAACAAATTTGGAAGTAAAGGATGGAGGCGCTTTTGTCTGTATAGCAAATCAGTGTTTAGATTATGCATTGCCTCAGCTTGGTTAGACCCTACCCCTTCCTCATTTCAAAAATGGTTAGCTCAATTATTGGTGACCTATAACCTAGAGAAAGCTATACATATGCGAAAGGGACTTAGGGCTAGAAAGAAAGGGATTCGAATCTGGAAATGCCTTGCCAACTGGGTGGAGTACCCAGACATCTAAACTGCATTTGCACATTATGAATATTTTCTGCTCTATAAGTAGAGGTTGGAAAAAGTAGGAAGAAGTGATAGTCGCACCAGCATTGTGGCTGTTATATAGACGGTGCTAGCAGATTGTAAACCTGCTGCTAAAAGAATAGATGCACTTGCACTTTGTGGACTTTCTATGCTGCTGTATGAATACTGTAAGAAAAGTAGATTTAAGTATGATCGTTAAATATGATGGTACCAATTGTTGTATTCCCAGCACTATGACACTTTGAATTTGCTGCTAAAGGATGAAATGAAATAGGAGGGAACTCTTTATAGCTAAATGTTTTAGATATGTAATTAGAGTTTACAGTATTTCCACTCAGGGTGCCGACGTTCTATACTGTTAATGAAATCTATGTTATATTTATGTATGCATATGAATGGAAGGGTGAGGGATTAATTCAAAAAATTATCTGGGTGATTGGATGAACACATAGGTGTTGCGGCGTAGTTCAATGAGTATATAATTAGTGCCTGTGTCATTGGAAGAGTGCATGTATAGTACCTGGGTGATTAAATAAGTCTAGATATCACACTTGATATATAATTGCATACATGGCTCTCTAAGAGTATACATTGCTCTGTTACTCAGTGTCCGCATGCATCAGTACGTTTCTAAAACTGAAAACAACAATTCTCACCTTTTGAAAGCACAAAACCTTTTCCTAATGGCGTACCCACATCATTTCATAAATATTTCTTGTGTCTTCAAAACATATATTCAGAAAAGTTTCATGTCAAGTGAAGCTAGCACACAGACTCTTAAAAAACATTCTGCAATATTACCCCTCCCTAATAGTTCTTTGCATCTTTAAGTAAACTCAACAGTCTCATTGTACATGTAATTGTCTGCAACCAGAAAAATCATATCTCATCATCTAAACATATTCAAACCATTCATATAAGTCAAAAACAACATTGACAAACACAATCTAATATATACGTATCGAGTTTACTACTTTATAATTTATATACAGGCAAAGCACATTTTCTAATGTTTTTTTCATGACTACAGTACTCCTGTTTAATAATGTGACTAAAACTACCACAGCTCCCACAATGCAAATACTATAGATGTATTTATTCTGCACATAATGCTTAGACATTAGTAACATCTTAAACACATGCCCTCTGCCAGGTACAGTTCATCTGATATATTTTTTTAACATCACTATGATACTCTTTTTAATCAAACTCCCATATACGTCTTCATTTCTAATATACATTTTTTATATAATTAAAATGTTATATACATACCAGTGAATTGAGCTCATAGATTATATTGTTCTTTTTATCTTTCCGGATAGTGTTGACACTGTTAAGATTTGTAAAACCTAAGCAAAAGAATGCTACACCACTCTCATAGAAAACAACTATAACATTGCAACCTCTTCAACTTTACACTCTATCATCATGAGAAAGGCAGCAAATGAAATAATATCTTTCATTTTAGACTACTCTAGCTCCACTTGTGAATGGTTAGCATCTGTTAACCCTCTACCTCTCTTTCAAACGAGGTTCCTGTCGGCGCGTTTCCACAATGTTTTCGCAATGATTGAGGAGAAATTGCACAAAAAATGGGAGTTTGAACCTATATCTAGCTTCATTTTACAAAAAAATAAATACTACTCAACAGTTTATCACATAGTCCTGAGTTGGAAATTAAAGCTTGCCATTACTTAAAGGGGGATATTCACAAGAACGTGCGCTAAACATCTCCAAAAAATGTTAACGCAACTTTACACATCGCAGTCTATCGCGGGAAAATAACCCTGTGTTAACGTGGAATTCACAACACGGCGGTACCATGCGATAGTCTCCCGAAAACGCGGACGGTGATAAAAACCCAAACCCCAATGCAAAAAAACATGCGATGGGCCAAACCGCAATGAGGAAATCAGCGATAAGCAGCGCTAGGCCTGCTATACACACACGGCAGGAGGGAAAATCACTACAAAAGTAGAAAAAACACACAAACACAAAATGACCAACACCGAAGCACCATGGAGGCAGCCGGAGCAGGCGCAGAGGACGAGCGGAACCCCACAAGCACCCCGGTCGACCAGCCTGGGTCCTCAGGGACAGGGAAGGGCAAGGACAAGAAGAAGAGGAAGACGAAGTTCAGTCCGCAGGAGAATAGGATCCTGGTCACGGAGGGGATGGAACACCATCAAGAACTGTTCGTCGCCTCCAACATGTCATTGGGCACCAAAAATGGAATATGGCGGTCCATCGTGGACAAGGTGAATGCCGTCGGAGAGCACAAGAGGTCAATGGATGAGGTCAAGAGGCGATGGATTGACATCAAGCGCAAAACCAAGGAGAAACTCGCAGGCAACCAGAAGGCAGCAATGCAGACTGGAGGTGGGAGCCCAGCGCCACAGCTGGAGCTGGATGACATGGAGGAGCTGGTGTCGACAGTCATCAGTGTGGAGACCGTGACAGGAGTCGGGGCACCGGACACTGCTCAACATGACACAACACAACAGCAACAGGGTGAGTAACCACCAGGTACTGGGGGGACGGGGGGAGATGGCCACAATGGCATACATGCATAATCAATCAGAGCACAGTGCACACCCACAATGACTCTGGATCATGGCCCTGATCTACAGACTGTCACAATGTACATTGCCATGCTGTATGAATGTGAACATGTACCATGCGGCTACATACATGTGGACACATTGTAACACAGAATCTCCCCTTCACATTGCAGGGGCACCGTCAACACCTCCTGCAGAGCAGTCCCAGCCACTCTTCACTGATGACGAGGAGGACACCACCAGCATCGACACCCAAGCCCTCCAAGACATCATTGAACTCATCCGCCAATCACCTCCAGGACCAGGGCAGCCCAGCTGATCGAGGAGACCCCATCCACTCCACAAACCACCCAGCAGGAGGTACCCACAACCCTGGCTGTCTCCCAAGACCCCCCCGAACAACACATGGCCTTCCAACGCCGTGTGTTGGAGGGCCAGAGGGAGATGGCTGAGCAGGTGCGGGTGGGGTTCGAACTCATGGCTACCAAACTTGACGCCATCCATGGGTGTCTGAGTCCCATCAGAGACCACCTCCAGTCCCTAACGGACACCCACAGGCCGCTCCATGGTCTCCAACAATCCCTGGCTGACATCGCTGGAGTCATGACTCGGAGACAAGAACACCTGTCCGCTCAGAGGGGCTCCAGCGATCTCAGCTGTGAGCTGGCACACATGCGGAGGCTCATGGAGGACATGGTGTGGATGGAGGCGGAAAGGATGGCAGCCAGCGCTGCACATCAGCAAAATGTAGCTGGGATCTACCATGCCCTGCATATCCTCATCATGGTATTGCTGCCACAAGGTGTGGCACAGATGAATGCTGCTGCTCCTAAACCATCCACATCTCCGCCCCCTGGTGTGTCAGTGCCTCACAGTGTGGCAGGAATTTCCACTCCGGCACCTGATGTGTCACTGCCACACAGTGCGGCCGACAATCCACCTCCGGCCCCTGATGTGTCAGTGGCACACAGTGCCGCAGCCGATACTGCACCACCCACAGGTGGGGCAGAGCACACATCCGAGGACGAGGACGTGGATGGGCTTGAGATCAGGAGGCACTAGCATTCATGTCCGCCACCTGGCCTGTTGCTGCTTGGTGCCGCACATGGCCCCATGACCTTCCACTGACCCCCGATACACTCTGCTGCACTCACCTTGGACCGCGACATGGACTGCCATATCCTGTTTGGTGACCAATGACACGGCGACCAGACTGTGGACTGTACCCTTCCTCTTCCGCTGTACTTGTCATTCCCCGATGGACTCTGGCTGTCCCTCCACGGGCCCATATTGTGAAGTGGGGTTGGCATGGCCCTGTACTGCTCCAGCTGCAAAACTCCACTGGATGTGCATTAAACATTCAGAAACGCACTGCTGTGTCATGTCTTTCATCATTCATGTATGAATGTGTGGATGAATGTAGGGTCAGTGATTCCCCCTAATGTCAATGATGCTCATCTAGTGGGATTCCAGTCACAGTGTGCTACATTGCCGATTGCGTTCCAGGTGCCGTAGACACTACAATAGGGACACACGCATTAGTCACTTCCTTGTCCGGACATGGACTGAACCACGCCCAGAGCACCCGAGACATTGTTGCAAGCCCTGCGCTGGTCCGGCGTACGCCAGGCCAGACCACTCCGCTTACGCTCCGAGGGGGGGCCACATAGCTACAAGTCGCAGGTTTACACGCTAGTGGTCTGCAGGTCACTGGTCTAGTTGTCAGCATGTCACGGCCACTCCCTGAGGGCAGGTTTGCACACACACCACACCCATCCGGCACAGGTGTCACAGGCCATGTGACCCAGCCAATATAAGGGGCCGACAACGTCACATTCCCCACTGCCGGTGGTGACTGAATGACGGACGTTCCACGATTCTCAATCATAAATGGCCCATGAGTTGTTGCGCACAGGGTTAGTGGCACCCGAAGCCTTGCGGCCATCACGGGCCTACCACGTGCCGCTGACTGGGGTTGCACAGGGTTAGTGGCACCCGAAGCCTTGTGGCTGTCACAGGCCTACCACCATGTGGCGCTGACTGGGGTTGCACAGGGTTAGTGGCACCTGAAGCCTTGCGGCCGTCACGGGCCTACCACCACGTGGTGCTGACTGGGGTTGCACAGGGTTAGTGGCACAGAAATTGCTGAGCGGGTGTGCAGCCTGCGATGATGACGTGTGCACTGATGTGGTCTCTGCCATTGATGCCTCAGGACTCAGCGTCATGTGTGGGACCTGCTGGGCCGCGGTGTGGGTCTGCATGATGTGGAGCATGCCATGGTGGCGGGACCTGGGCCTGGAGCTTGCACGGGCATGTGGTGTGCCCACTGGTGGACACACCGTTGGCAGCAGGTGAGCAGTGGGGCCTGGGTGCGCAAGTGTAGACAGCCAGCACTGGCCGGCGGGAGGGGGTAGGGTGCGCCTGCATGTGTGCGCAGGGATGGACAGGTGTTGTTGCCTTGTGCAGTGAGATGGACTCTGCCATGATTGACTCTGGCCTCGATTGCAGATTGCAGACCTGGTGGCTTGCAGTGTATACTGGCACGTGGTTGGAGACACACCGGTGGCAGCAGGTGAGCAGTGGTGCCTGGGTGTGCAGGGCGGCAGTGTCCCTCCTTCTCTCTCTCTCTCTCTCCCTTCCTTTCCTTCTCTCTCTCTCTCTCCCTTCCTTTCCCTTCTCTCTCTCTCCCCCTTCCTTTCCTTCTCTCTCTCTCTCTCTCTCTCTCCCTTCCTTTCCTTCTCTCTCCCGCCCTTCCTTTCCTTCTTTCTCTCTCTCTCCCTTCCTTTCCTTCTCTCTCCCTTCCTTTCCTTCTCTCTCTCTCTCTCCCTTCCTTTCCTTCTCTCTCTCTCCCTTCCTTTCCTTCTCTCTCTCTCTCCCTTCCTTTCCTTCTCTCTCTCTCTCTCTCCCTTCCTTTCCTTCTCTCTCTTTCTCTCTCTGCCTTTCTTTCCTTCTCTGTTTCTCTGTGTCTCGCTCCTTTTATGTGCGCATGACACACGTTCTAATTTTGTGCTTTATTTTCCAGACTGTGACATCAAGATTGTCCCGGACGGACCCCGACAGGAGTCTTCCGCATTGCTGTTTTGTGTTGTATTTCAATAAAGTTTTTGGTTGTTACTTCAATGATGAGTGACTGTTTCTCGTTCTTCTGACCTGTGTGTTTCTTGTTGTCATTGTGCGACATCATGCGCTTTTTGTGGCTCTTGTGTCATGCACAGTATGTGTTTGTTCGGGGGGGAGGCGTCTAGGGGGGGCCTGGGAGTGGTGGCGGTGGGTGTTGTGGCCCTCATGGGTCTCCGAGCTGCATGATCATTGGCTCCATGGCATCTGTGGGTCTTTAGATGTGGCTCTGGCCTGGGCTCCCTTTCATACTGCAGGTAGTCATCCTGCTTAACACCAGCAGAAGGCAGATGTTAAATCCCTGCTGCTACCGCGGCTTATCGCCTGTTTTTGGTTCGCATCGCAGATCTGGCAGTTTGTTGTGAATGTGGTGTAGTGGTGTTTTCGTGTGTTTTTGCACGGGAATGCCTACTCTGCATCTCATTAGGGTTAGTTGGTGGTGTCACCCATGGAGGTAAATTTTGCGGCAGTTATCGCGTGAATACTGGCGTTGTCTGCAGTTTGCACCCGCTTGTGAATGGGGCGTTAAATCTATCTCCACTTTTGATGCGTTAAGGTGGAGATAACTCAGCGATAAGTCCTTGTGAATATGCCCCAAAGTGTTTCATCACTCCTCAACTTTTTAAGAGATGTTCTGTCTCTTTAACACCCTTCCCACCATACACTCTTAGCTCAGTATACCTAACAACCCAGTGGAAGCTGTAGATCACAAGTTCACAGCACATTCTAGAAGAAACATGCTACTTCAAAATGAGATACAGCAGGTATGGTTTACTCCACAGATTCAAAAGGATAGCCATGTCTTTATTGCATTGTTTTTTTTTTTAAATAAAAGCCAATAATAAGATTTCTTCCTAAGGCATCCAACACACCACATAATTGTATTCACTTCATGCTGACAGCATCCATTGAAATATATATTTATAAAACAAAAACCTCAATTTTAACTGCTTTTCCTTTGGAAAACTACCTCATTCAGCTCCAGCCTTCTACTGATTACTACTGCTCCATCACTTCAAAATGCTTACTGTATGGATTGTGGGCCACAGCTATATTTATTGGGCTAAAGAGGCTGCAAAAAAAGAGAGGTATTGACAGGGACTTGGGTTTGCCAAAAGTGCAGATTACTTGGTTTGGCCAGAGAAGGTTAACGTTTCATTAGTTGCTGGCTTTGGTTAAATCCATTGTGGATTCCCAAGGTCCTCACCTCATGATTCTGCACTGTGGTGGCAATGACCTAGGCACAATGACTGGGGTTGGGCTGGAAATCCTAGTGAAAGAATCCTTTTTAAAACTGATGTTGCTTTTCTCTGACACTGTCTTGGACTCTAATATATGCCAAAGACAGAAATGGTAGCGGTCAAATCCACTTCTGCCCACAGATTCACAAAGCCAGGAAACATGTTAATAAAACTGTTTCTGTATTCCTCAGAGACCATTGCAATTATATTTACCTGAGCTAACTATAAATTACAGCCCCGCAATGCACTGCTTATGACCTCACATATTACATCACTCATGACGTGGTCGGTGACAACACTCATGACATCAGTACTGACATCTCAAATGATAACACTGATGACATCATCTATTAAGTTTTAGTGTTTTCTAAAAGTTTATTAATGTTAAGTATATTTAGTAAGCTACTACATTACTTAAATGAATATAGTTTGTGTACTAGTAATAAGTGATACTATTTCTAATATATATAATGTGTGTGTCTGTGTGACTGTGTGCATCTGTATGTAAGTGAGTGTCTGAGGGGCTGTATCGGTGTGTATGGGTAAGTGGCTGTGTGACTAGCTGTATGAGTGAGTGAGTGAGCGGCTGTGTGAGTCATTGCATAAGTGAGTGAGTAGACAATGAATGGCTGTATGGGAGAGTGAGTGGATGTATGAGAGGCTGTATGGGTTAGTGAGTGGGTATGTGAGAGACATATAAAAATTAGTAATATGGTATGTGAGTGGCTGTATGGGTAGGTGACATTATGGGTGAGTGAGTAGGTGTGTGTGTAGCTGTATAGGGGACTGACCCAGTATATGAACGGCTGTATCGCATATAAGTAGATAAGGGTCTTTATGCCCAAATAAATGGATGTGTCAGTGGCTGTAATGGTGAGTGAGCGGGTGCATGAGTGGCTATATGGGTGAGTTAGTGGTTTTGTGAGTGGCAGTATAAGTGAGTGGATCTTTGAGTGGTTCTATGGATCAGTGAGTGGGAGTCTGAATACTTGCATGGGTCTGTGAATCTGTATGGGAGTGGCTGTGTGGCTGAGGGTAGAGATGTATGAGAGGTTGTATGGGTGTGTGAGTCGATGTGTGAGTGGTTCTGTGGATGTTGTCATGAGTAATGTCATTTGAGATGTCATCAGTGATACCACTGTCCATGTCATGAGGGATGTAATATTTTTTTGTCAAAATTTAAAAAAAATGTTTTGGGGCCTGTGGGGTCCCTGTGGGACAGCCCAAGAGGTCCACGGAGTCAGGGTCTTTCTACCCTGACACTTTTTCTTTATTTTATCGTTTTTTTTCTGGAACTCAGCTCAAGCTGAGTCCCAAGAAGGTTGACAACACATTCTGGTTTAAAGTGCTGACAGCCAATCAGATCTCAGCATAAGATTGGGAGGGGTCACGGATCCTCTGTGTCCCTAAACATAGACATTTGGGTTTTCCTATATATTTCAAAATTTTCTGAATGGATTTTTACCAATTTGCGAAGATGTTGCTTTCTGGGCCAATAGCTACCTTTCTGTCAAATTTGGTGCAATTCCTTTCAGCAGTTTGGGCTGTATCCGTGTCTTATGTTCCTATGAAAACTAACATGGGGAAAATTCATATTACGCATATTAGTTATAGTAAGGACAGAGTTCCTAATAAATTGGTGATTTTCAGTTGCCTATCTCTGTGGTGCCGGTTGATGAATCTTCATAAAAGTTTCCCCAAAAATTCACCTGACACCTCACATGGGGTCTGGAAAGTTTCAGGGTGTTTCGTGTAGCTGGCTGAGAAAAAGGCGGGGTCCCAAAACAAATGTTCCCCATGTTAATTCTCATGGGAACTTTATGCAAGAGTACAGCCTGAACCGCTGGATGGAATTACACCAAATTTTGGCAAGAAGCTTGATCATGGTACGCAGATTGTGCTATTTGTGTTTTGATGTAAATGTTATGTTATGTTTTTACCACTTTTATCGCGCACGGCTACTCAAGAGTGTCCCGGCGCGGAAGCCACATGCGAACGCTATGGAGTTGAAAGCAACAGTTGAATAGATGAACAGCAGGGTTTTTAGCCGCTTCTTAAACAGCCTGGGGTCTTGCCTGTTCCGCAGTTCGTATGGAAGGGAATTCCAAGCTTCTGCTGCCTTAAAAGATAAGGAACTGCCCCCCATTTGTGTAAGGTGAAAGCGGGGTATCACTGCAAGACGCTGTGAGGCTGAACGCAATTGTCTTTGAGGAGCGTAAAAACGAAAGCGTCTCCTGAGATATGGCGGGCCGGATCCATGAAGGGCTACATGGGCCAGAGTGAGGGCTTTAAATTTGACACATTGAGCCACAGGAATCCAATGTAAGTCATGCAAATATTGTTTTATGCTTGACCTTCCATTCAGTAATTTTGGGGATATTATTTGGAAAACAAATTTGCATATCTGGGGACGCGAATTACCCATGGATCCACCTGCGTGCAATTTGTGAATTCACACAGACTAGTGAACTCCTAATTCACTGGCTGCACCTTGACAGAAAAGTTGCGGACATCATTTTGTTTGCCGGGGAATGGGCGCTGGCATTGAAAAATAGAATGAATATTAAATGAAGGGGTCAGGTAAGAGGTGTTCTGACCCCTTGTGAAATCTTGAAATGAGAGGTGAGGGAGTATTATGGTCATGAAAATACCCCCAATTTCTTTTTGATCGTTCGCGGAATCCGCAAATTGCTTGCGAGGCTCTGCGTGGCCCCTGTGTAACGTCACAGGGAATCTGCTGAATTAGCGCTTCTGGAAAAAAAAATATATAACAATTTTATACTCTTTCTTCCTCTCATAGCTACACACATACCCATATAGATACTGCTACACCCACTCACATATGCATAAAGGCTCTTTCCCATCCAATGTTACTCCCTTATAGACTCTGTCACACCCATTCACAAAGCCATACAGACACTGTAATACCGATTAGGAAACCCATACACACTCTGTCACACTGATTCATATACCCATACAAACGTGGTAACACCCATTAACAAACCCATATAGTCACTGTCACACCCATTGACAAACCCATACAGACACTGTCACACCCATTCACAACCCCATACAGACTCAGACACACCCATTCATGTACCACCGAGAGACACTATTATACCCATTCGCAAACCCATACAGACATTTTCACACCCATTCACAAAGCTATACAGACACTGTCACACTCATGCACGTACCTAAACGTACTCTGTCACAGCCATTCACATACCCATGAAATTCTGTGACTCCCATTCAGAAACTCACACAGTCACTGTCACTCCCATTGACAAACAAAAGAAAGTTACTGCTGTACCCATTCAAATTCCCATACAGATACTGTCACACCCATTCATATACCCATACAGGCACTGTCAAACCCATTCACAAACTCATATATATTTTGTTTTATATAACTTTGGGGTCATTTGACGAATCCTCGCCAAATTTTCAAAACTAATACGACAGTCACTTCCGCTGCTGTCTTGAAATTTTTGTGGTGATCCGTCAAGCAGGGGCCTAGAAAAGGGGGGTCTCAAAACGCTTTTTCTCCATGTTAATTTACATAGGAAGAATTAGACATGGCTACAGCCCGAATTGCTGAACGGAATTACACCAAATTTGGCAGAAAGGTAGCTCTTGGTCAAGAAAAGCACGCTTATTTTTAAATTGTGTAGATCCGTTTAATAGTTGCAGAGAAATAAAAAAAAAAATCCTGTTCTATATATAGTGTCCCAGTGAATCCGTGCTCCACAAGTTTAAATAATAGTGCGTATGGCTGTTCCAAAGCCCCCAGCAGATTTGGGGACCGCCACCTCCCCAGGGATAGACATATTGAAATGTGGGGGGGGCAGAAGACCCCTCCCACTGCCCTGGGGACCACCACTGGGGCAAGTGTCACCATTAAAGATTATTGGGTGGGAGGCTCTGGCCCCCCATGGAGTGCCAGGGAATACCACCCCCTGGGGAAACTCATTTAATTTAAATAAGGGGGCTGCGCAGCCCCCCTCATAGATCCCTGGATAGCTCCGGGGACTGCCACCCCTACAGGGCCGTCTCCAGTAATGTCCCAGGGTGCCCACCCACAGGACATTGAAGTTTGCTATGGCTTGGGGGGAGCACAGCTCCTGCCATGCAATAGCAAACAGTGCTCTGCTTTGAGCAAGCAAGAGCACACTTTGCTTTTTACACACAGGGAGCTGCATTTCAGCAGCTCCCTGTGTGTAAAAAGCAATGCCAGCTTCGGCAGGAGGTGGTGAGCCAGATGCGACCGCGGGGGCCTTCAGGCTCCTCCTGCGGTCCCCAATGTGTAAAATGAGGGTGCCCTGGGTGGGACCAGGGCACCCACACTACAGTACGAGCTGGGGTCCCCGGGGCCAACATCGGCCCGGGAGGGGGTCCATGTGGCCTCCCTTCCATTTAAAAATAATCTATATATATATGAAGGGGCATGCTCCAGAGGATGGGGTCCCAGGGGCTGAAATCGGCCCAGGGAGGGAGGGCCACGCAGCCACCTCCCTGAAAAAAATAAAAAATATAATCCTCCGGCAAGTTGTTGGAGGCCACGCCCCCTTTACCACCACTCTGCAAACGGGCCTCATGGTGCAGTGGTTGTTAAGAGATGAAGTCCCTTTGAATGCTGAGGGTCCAGGAACCCCTTCTGTTACCTCTAGTCACTCCGAGACAGTGGGATTGCTGAGAGGACTTTGACGCCACACCCCCTTTCTCCATGACTCAGCAAATGCACCTCCTGGTGTGCTACTGGTTGGGTAATGAATTCCACTTTACTCCTGAGGGCCTCAGGACAAAAGTGGACTTCTTCCTCCAATCAGTATTGCCCTGGGAAGCATGTTTGCACATTGGTGGAGCAAAGGGGCGTCACCTCTGACAACCTCTCAGCAATCCAGCTGAGTGGGTCTTACTGGAGGTAACAGGAGGGCTAGTTGCCCCCAAGGACCCTCAAGAGCCATGGGGACTTCATCCCCCAACTAGCAGTGCGCCACTCAATAGTGTGGCTGGTGTTTTACCTGGCCTGTCTCCATCATCATACACATGTGCCTAAGCATGTTTATGCAAATGTTTTACTTTCTGCTCAGTCTCCTCTGCTAATACAGTCAATTTGGACCTAAAGTCATGCAATGAGTGGTCTCCTGGACTCTGTGAGTGGGACTGCTCCAGAAATCATATGTCTAATTCCAATTTATCCACTCTGTCTCTGAGTGCCCTGCGCACACCATGCTGCTTCGCAATGCAGATCTGCTGTATAGTGGTTCTGAAGAGTTTGCTTATTGATTCAACAGTCAAACCATTCAAAAGGAAATAAGCTATTATGTCTGTCTTGGGTTGTACCTGAAAACAGCATCTAAGAGGGCTGTGTGCAATAATCGTGAGTGAAAGGCCTGATGTCGTGAAGCAAGGATTATAATGTACGTGGGAGGTGATTAGCAAAATTTCGTCCAGGTCGACATGTCTTGTGTTCCAACCCAATAATCTAGATGTGCCCATGAGCCATGTGCTGAAAATATGTGTGTGTCTTCTTGAAGTGTATGATTTCTGTGTCTCCAGACAACAATATAGTTATTGTTCTTTTGTGGTTATTGTTCTGCATTATTAAGTATGTATTATAATATTCTGCATTATATCATGACGAGTTTGTGTGGCTACATGGTGTGTTCGATTTATGGGATATGAACAATCATGCAGCAGTACAGTATTACATTAAAATCACCTCTACATAATACAGTTTGTGAGGAAATGTCTGTGCATTTGTTCTATACCTGTTGTATAAATTCAGAATCGTCAGTGTTGGGGCCATACATGTTCACTAATCTTCATTGTTTTCCTAGAATCATCGCTTGAAGGGAAATATATTGTTCATGTGGGTTGTTTTTCTTGTGTTGTGTCCTTAGGGGTCCTCCATGCATGAGAGGAGTAGGAGGATACAGACATGTATCCACTTCATTTCCTGGCGAAGGGAGTATCTGCGGAGGAGGCAGGGTGTGTTTCCTGCAAAAAGGTTAGATTGATACTGTGACAATCTACATACACCAGTATCTGTCTAGTTTTCCAAAGATTATTCAATCCCACATGTTCCACGTTATAAATTAAATGTAGGATATATTGTTAGTCATCTTATGGTGCAGAGGGAGGTGAATAGTGTTCCCAGTGTGTGTGTAGAGAGAGTACTGAAGCAGCAAAATGAAAAGTATATCTTTCCATCACACATGCCAACGGTGTGTGGCATAGGGTGCAACTGCCTGGGCATGAAGAGTTTAGTTTAACCATTATCACCCCTCCACACACACATTAGCATCTCCAACCTGCCAGTTGAATGCATTCCCACCACCAACATAGATGCCAACCCTATCACCAAAGAATAATCTAATTTGAAGGCTGGCCGATAAACAACTCCTGGAGGACAGCCACGGTCAATGCATGTAACAGCGGACAGGCTGTGGGGCCGTGTTGGGGGGGATTTTGAGGGACGATGCTGAGGGAAAATTAATTATTTATTTAATTTTCCCTCTGCATCGCTCCTCGAATTTCCCCCCAATGTGGCCCTACCACTGTTACCTGCATAGACCGCGGCTGCTGGAGGGCGATGCTTATCAGAAAAGGATGTGTAAAGTAGTAAGAAAGGAAGGGCCAATAAAGCCTAGTATCAATCAATCCATCAATCAATCAGGGGATTTTTAAGCGTGCTACTCACCCTTGAGGGACTCAAGGCGCTGGGGGTGGGGTGCAGCTCTGGTGAGTTGAAGATCCAGGTCTTGAGGGTCTTCCTGAAGATGTGCAGGGTGGGGGCACATCTGATGTCGAGAGGGTGTACGTTCTAGGTCTTGGCTGCGATGTAGGAAAAGGTTCTTCCACCTGTTCTTGCTCTGCGGATGTTCGGGGGTTCAGGGAGGGCAAGGTCGGTGGATCAGAGGTTCCTCTTGGGCAAGTGGAAGGAGATTCTGTCATTGAGGTAATGGGGTCCAGTGTTGTGGAGGCATATGTAGGCGTGGGTGAGTATCTTGAATGTTACTCTCTTCTCAACGGGGAGCCAGTGGAGGATAAGTAGGTGTTGGGTGATGTGCTTGTGCCGAGGGATGCTGAGAACGAGTCTGGCTGCGGTGTTTTGTATGGTCAGGAGTTTGCTGAGCAGAGACTTGTTGACCCCGGTCTAGAGGGCGTTTCCATAGTCCAGTCTGCTGGTTATGAGTGCATGGGTGATGGTCTTCCTTGATTTGGGGGAGGATCCATTTGAAAGTCTTTCAGAGGATACGGAGGGTGTTGAAGCAGGTGGAGGCGAAGGCGTTGACCTGACGGGTCATGGAGAGGGAGGAGTTGAGTACGATGCTGAGGTTCCAGGCATGGTCCGTGGGGATGGGGGGTGCCAAGGGCGGGGGTCCACCAGGTGTTGTCCCAACCGGAGGGTGAGGGTCTGAGGATGAGGACCACTGTCTTCTCTGAATTGAGCTTCAGGCAGCTGCTGCTCATCTAGGATGTGACGTCCTTCATTCCTTCCTGGAAGTTGAGTCTGGTGGTGATGGGGTTCTTGGTTAGGGAGAGGATGAGCTGGGTGTCGTCGGCATAGGATATTATGCTGAGCTTGTGCTGTCTGACGATGGCGGCAAGGGGGACCATGTAGATGTTGAAGAGCGTGGGGCTGAGTGATGATCCTTGGTGTACTCCGCAGTTAGTTTCCGTGGGTTTGGAGAGGAAGGGTGGCAGTGTGATTCTTTGGGTTTTGCCGGTGAGGAAGGAGTGGAGCCAGTCGAGTGCGGTTCCCTGTATGCCGGCGTCATGGAGTCTGGGGATGAGTGTGTGGTGGGAGACGGTGTCGAACGCTGCAGAGAGGTCGAGTAGGATCAGGGCAGCGCTAGGCGATGCGCTTTGTTTGCAACCACCTCTCCACCACAATTCCATTCCCACAGTCTTACATGTATGTGAACGTGCAGGCAGTTAGACCCGTATATATCTATGACCAATTCTTATCTAGAATTGGATTTGTTCACCCATTACCTTATCTACTGAAGTTGTCCGGGTGCACACTTTGTTGTTGCTCATATCTACGTTCGGACACAGAGTCTGACTTGTGTCTTGGTCATCAGGAATTCTTTGTTAGTCATTTGATTATGACAGCTCAATAACAGCCAACGCCGGTCATGGTGTAAACAGGCAGAAGCAACATTTCTATTCAAGGATCTTAAGTGACTTTATAATCCACATTATTCAATCTTTCTACCGGGGGAGCTTGAGGTAGAAGTAGTTTGGATGTGCTTCCTGCACCGCCATGGTGTAGTCAGGAAAGATAGATTTGCAAGTGCCAGTCTGAGGGCAACATCCAACTCTATAGCTGATAGGCAAGCTCACTCTACTGTAAAGAAGGGGGAAAAGCTTTCTGTTCGAAATAAGGACTTTATGAGTGGTTATACATTATTTGGCCTGTTGTCTATGTTTGTGGATTCTAGAATACCTATCAGTCGCAGGTTATTCCTCATTTTTTGCTTTTATAACATTGAGTACCGTTGTAATTTGTTTCTCACTGGTAGCTGTAGAAGTATTCTTCCCGGTGGATATGCACAATTCTGCAGTGTTCATCCTCTTTTCTTGCTTATTCAACCATACAGTCATCTTGTCTACTCTGGCAGTGAGTGTATCTAGTTTCATATTGAGCAGAGACTCTTTTGCACATGGAAAATAATGTTTTTTTTCTCTATATCTTCAGTTCCTCTACTTGCTCTGCGACAGGACTAAAACAAGATTGTCCTTGTTTTGCCTCATTCTTGCCCACTGTTGCTGCATTGTTTTACATTGTATCTGCAAGTAGGATGCACTATAATTCCCACTAGAATGTCCAATGCCCCCATTGTAGGTGAATACGGCGAGGCGCTTTGTGTTCAATCACCTCTCCCCCACAATTCAGTGCCCACTGTCTTACATGTATATTAGTGTGCAGTCAGTTTAGCTCATCTCCACCAATGTGAGGTAGTATAGTAAGTATGTGCCACCATATCCCTTATGTACATTGCAGTGGGAAGGCTCTGAGGGGGCCGTCAGTGCCTTTATCTTGTCATAGGCCGTCAATCATTGGGATGTACCCCAGCCCTGTCAATGTATTTCCCACAGTGCTTAAAGTGGATTCAATGAGTACGGGAACTGTGATGCTGCAGGCAATGCAGCGGTGTGAGGGAGCATGGGCTGTCATCAAAGGAGTGGCAAAAACAACTTTATTTTTTTCAATCTTTCACCTTCAGGGGACCACGTATAAAATAACACACAACTTAAATGACAATGAAATACAAGTTATGTTAACCAGTGGAAAATGCATTATCAAACATTATGAAACCTGTATTAGATATTAAAATGCACCAGTCAGCCACAGAATTGAATACTGGTTGGTGCAGTGGAGAATTGTGACTTCTGTATGTCTAGGGCTAGGAGGTCCCAATTTGTGAGAGAAAGCACTGTGAAAATGTAAGGCATTATATTATTTTACACTTGCATTATACACAGTAAAAGATAGGCTGCTTCAAAATGTGCCAAAAAGGTTTAAGATAAAAAGTGCTTCCAAAATCTAGATTTTAGTAGTATCCAGACTGTCTGTTGTACAATTATTCTTTATTAACTGTCTTTTAAAGTCAAGTCAAAAGCTCTTTATTCTGTTACTGTAAAAGTTAACCATAAAAGCACAGTGCATATGTCAAACAGTTAAAACTCCATTAAAAATTATAAGAACGCAATCATGTCAAAATTACTTTTAACAAAGACTAAGTACATAAAAAAGTCACATCATAATAGATTTACGGTATTTAAAAAAAATTTTTTAAAAAGCAATAACAAAGGCAATAATAATTTCTTTTTCTAAGAATTGCAGTGCCAAGAATGCGGGCGACATTGTCTCAGTCCAAATTTTTTTAGTACAGGAATGATCCATCTCCTTCTCGGGATAGAATAAAATTTACAGAAGAATAGTATATGTATAGTCGACTGTACAGAAACATCGTCGCACGGGCATTTACATAGGACTCTCGACCAGTCATTTAATTCAGGGAAGCTTAAAGATCTATGTAAAATATTCAATCTGAAGCGTGTTAACAAAAATCTGTCATAATCGCCAGTAATTAACGAAATGTATGGTTGTATAGTTGGGGTCGCCAGAGTAAGATGATGAGCTTGGACCGTTGATTTTTTCATTTCGGTTGTAATTCTAATTTCACCCAGTTGGCGCATACAGCTGGGTTTAAGGTCTTTCCTGGACACATTGCACATAGTATGAGGGTCATTATAGTATTCTAAATGGCCTAGTTTAGATAAAAACATTTAAACATATTCTAGCCATCTTATTTGTTTGACCCCGTCAATCCCCAGGGCATCTTTCTGTATATGGCGATTAAAAACAGTCTCATCTGCAGTCCAAACTCTATGCCACAGGAGGACGGACTGAATCTTAATTGTGTCCTCTAAGTATGGCATACCCAGTTCCGAGTGACAGATGTAAGTTGAAGTGCTATCCGGTACTGCCAAAAGGAACCTAAGAAACTTATTTTCTGCCATCTGTAATGAATTTACATTGGCATAACCCCAAATTCCAGCTCCATAGGTGGCGATTGCTACACATTTTGCATATAGATATGCAGCAGTTCCACCGGGGAGCGTCTTCCTAATTTTCGGCTAAAATTTGATAATGCTGTCAATGACTTAATAAACAACAGCCTTCTGGCTTTAACTGCCTGAGTCCAGGTTCCTGATCGATCAAATAAAATCCCTAGATAGGAAAAAGTTTTAATACACTCTATTGCCTTCAAGTTAATAAAAAGGGTATTAGTCTTCTTATTGGATCCTACCCCGCAGTTCATTGCAAACATTTTGGAGCAGTTAACGGTAAGACCCAGATTTGACATAAAATTAGTAAAAGTATTAACAACCCTTTGAAGACCGAGCGGCGTACTCGCCATAAGAACCCCGTCATCTGAGTACAGAAGTGCAGGGATAGGGCGGGTCACTGCTGTTGGCAGATCCCTGCACTCCTGGACCAGAATAGTTTCTAGATCATTTATGTACAGAGTAAAGAGGAATGGGGCAAGGACACAGCCTTGCCTTACACCTCTCAACACTCTAAAGTGCTGGGTGCCGTCACCGCCCATCCCGTAGCGGACCCTCGCCTTTGCCCCTGAATAAAGCTGCCTTAAAAAGGAGATTATTAAAACATCCACACCCATCCCTCTAAAATCAGCCACAGCTTATCATGAATGACACTATCAAATGCCGCCGTTAAATCAACAAAAGTAAAAAATAATCTTCCCATTTTTGCCTTGGTGTATTTATCTAGTAATATATGTAAATTAAGGCCCTGTTCAACTGTGCCCGGGCCCTTGCGGAAAACATATTGTAGTTCACTTATGATTGCCTGTTCCTCCGCCCAAACCTGCAGTCTGTCTAACAAAACTCGTCCAATAACCTTGACTGTAGAATCCAGCAACAAAATTGGCCGGTAACAGGCTGGATTCGCCCTGTCCCATTTTTTAAAAATGGGCACAATTATTGATTCATACCAAGTTGATAAAAAACCTCGTGAACTACATGCGTTAAAAACCTGCGTTAGAAGTGGTCCCCATAAAGCTACATTGGATTTAAAAAGGTCCACCGTGATGCCGTCAGGCCCTGGGGCCTTTCCAGCCATACGTGAATTTATAGCCATATTAACCTCACTAAGGGTAAAATGTAATGGTAATTCTAGAGGTGTGGAAGGAGGCTCGAATTCAGCCGCAATCGACAAAGTTCCCTGATCATCTGGCAATGGATTATTGTACAACTTTGAATAATGTGATATCCACTCTGATTCAGTGATAGCAATCTCTATAGTTGCTTTATCATTCTCAGCCAGAAAGGGTGCATTAACCGCCTTCCAAAAGGCAGAAGAATCACGATTAACCGAGGCGTCATGTAAGGCGTGCCAAGCTTCCTCTTTTAGTGCCATCTTTCTTACTTTTAATGCCCTCTTATATTCTCTTCTTGCCTCTCTGATATGCTCCTGATTTTTCACTGTAGCATGTAGGGAATGCTTGAGCTTAGAATAGGCCTTTGTACAATAGGTGTCAAACCACCCTTGTTTTTGGGTGACTTTCTTTTTTGCTTTTACAAGAAGTGTTTCTTTGATGTAATTAGAGATGACAGAAAGGTTTCTAAAATTTCCTGATGGGATGACCTCTCATCCAAGCAGGATAGAATCATATTCTTACAATTCAACACAACTTTTCTAATAAATTAATCAGAATCCAAATTCGCCCATCTAAGTGCGAATCCATTTTTCCTACTCAGAGTGATATGGTCTACAGATTGGGGAGAATTCCCTCTCGTGTTAATGCCCTGACTATACACCACCACATCAATGCTTAGGGTCGCTTAAGGCGATCTCATGGGTAGTAAAACCCTTAACACGTGAAAAATATCTACTTGATGTTAATATAAAATCTATGATGGAGAAAGTACCTCGGCCATTAAAGGTAGGACAAAAAGGAACCATAGGAGAACATAGCTTATTAGCGAAACTTATATCAAATGTAAACATGATATCATTCAAAAGGTCGCCATACAATGTATGTGGAAAATGTGAAAAACTGAGACCTTTTTCATACGTTATGCCACAGACCCCTTTATCGACATGTTGACATAAGGAGGAATTAAAATCCCCACACCATATGACAAATACATCTTTGGTTGAGTGAGTCTGTAAATTATGTAAATGACCGCTCAAACATCTCAATATTCCCTCAATCATCTCCGGTGAAGTGTTATTATAAAAGTTCAATAAGACCATACAAATGCATGATCTACATGGAGACTGATAATTTGATAATACCGGTCTGTAATGTTTAATACAATTTTCCCTATATTCAAATAGTTTGAGATATATGTGCAGAGGCCCCCTTTTGCTCTGCCATGGGATGATGTAACTGCTGGAGTGTGAAGGGTTTTATAACCACTTATGTGGATGGGATCCTCCACCCAGGTTTCTTGCAGACTCAGAATATCAAAATTGCTCACAAAGTCAATCCACAGTTTGTTGGTCACCTTGGATTTTAGTCCAGCAACATTCCAGAACAAGAACTGGTACTGGTCCTTCCTTCCTATACCACGATTGACCCCCCGTCCACCGTCCGAGTCCATTGACATAAAACCAGCTTGTGAGGTAGAGGATAGAATAGAGACAGCCGAGGTATTAGAAACTATATCATTAACTGTCTCTACATTTACTACCATGGCACCAACGTGTGGGAGGATTTTTTTGATTGCTGGATTGAGTCACCAGCGGTCCCTCACTAGAAGAAGCCCCCATTCTGCTAGATGCTACAGCCTGGGTAGGGTCTGCTATTCGTAGTCAGTCAACTGATTCGAGATTGGTGAGTGTATCAAAGCGGTTATAGGTTGAAACGTTAAGCCGACGCCTATAAGTCGGGGTTAGAAGTTCCCTGTTTTTCAAGACATTATTATTATATATAGGTTGATAAAAATAACCTAGTGGAACTAAGTTAACACCATGCCATAAGATGGTATGGTTTCCCGGCTCTACTCAAAATCAGTTGTACTACCTGAGGGGTTTTAAAAGTCAACACCACACAATCCCCAGGCAAATTCTTTTGTCCTCTGCCTACCCAACTCACTCTCCTGACCATCTTAAATTCATCGAATAACCTCTCAGTTAGGCCCGTCCTAGCACCAAGCCAATGTAGAGACTTATTCCTTAAAATCTCCCACGATTCAGCCATCCCATTTTGTAATCTAGGGACATTGGCTAACACCACTATATATGGTGTGGCAGCTGGTGGTAGATCCAAGTATGTTATATGCCGCTCTACCTCATTTTCGTTCCGGGGGCTAAGGGTATTAGGACTGTTAGTAGCTAGAGTATGCGTAGGCATAGCCGAAACTAAGGGAATTGTAGGAAGGGGAACCTCAGAATTAATAATAGGGGTTTGTTGGGCTGTGTTGTATGATACATGTGTTGCTTCCTTATGACTGACAGGGGTAGGGTAAGTGATATGGCACCTCGTGCTATTAGTTTGGCGATCCTGATTACTCACTTGGATAGTTGTTAGCTCCTGAGCGGGAAGCTGACATTTGTCTAGACATTTGGATAACGCTTCTTCCATTATACCAATTCTACATGTTAAGCTGCTTAAGGTTTCTCTAAGAAAAGTGTCTAAGGCTTCCAGCTTACCTTTTATCTTTACAACCTCATTCTGTGTGCGCGTGTTAGAGCTAACTATAGATTTTTCCCAGCTATCTGATTTATGTGTCGATAAAGACTTATCCTTTTTGGGGGCCTTTTTATGTACTTTGAGAGGGGTCACCCTAGTTATTGGACCTATTTCCCCTATAGTAGGGGGGAGAGTGTCAGGGTTTCTGGCGCGCTTAGTCGGTGGTTGGGTGTCATACTCCTGTTCACTGCCTGATATATGGTCCGATATGTTCACAATGCAGCCATTTATGCCTGACGTGCTCCTGGGTACTTCTGTAGGCGGAGCAGAGCTCCCTTGTATTGTATTATCTAATGAGGTGCCCCCACCCAAGCCTGAGTTTCCTGGGTTCAAAGCCTCTTCCACAGTTATGATCTGCTGCTCAATGGCGCCCATAGCTCCCGTTAAGTAACTGAGTAAAGTCTGACGTGGGTGCTCCCCTGATTTGGGTTGCCTTTTGTTCTGAGCACTTGGTGCTTTTCTCTTCCCCATAATATTGGTTACACAAGGTAAATATAATCTACCACAATTAGGAGCATTCTGGAAAGAATTGACTATGTCTAAATTACTAATTTCTGAGATGCTTAATATGACAACTTAGCTTGCAATCCAGAAAGTTTTTTCTAGTGAAAGGGAGGGGAATGGCTTCAAAAATTTAAAAGATTGTTAAACGTTCTCCTTCTTGTGGGAAATGTGAATCTTATCGCAAAGTCACAGTACCTTTGGAAGCAGAATAAAGAGCCGTGGCCCAGCCTGGCCTCTACCGGTCTATGACGGGCTAAGACGGGCCCGTCTTGTCCCCGGTCTTTGCCCGGGCCGAGCCCGGGCACGCCCAGCGCGCGTCCCACGCTGCGGGTCCACCTCGATGCTTTTAAAGCCCCTCCAGGGGCCGGGGATAGCGTGCCTTAGTGCGTGTGGCCAAGGGCTGGCGGCAAAAGTCAAACTCCTGATTATGCGGTCTTTTAAAAGCACACACTTCACAGCTTATCTGGTTGCTCTCTTACAGTTGTGGACATTTACATTTCTTTCAGGGAAGCAAGAAGGCTTGTTCAGCTGGCTGCTCCTTCCTCGGTTTCACAGCACAGGAGTATCCCTGCTTTATAACGCAGCTGAAGCATTTCAACTGTCAGAATTACCTGTTACGGGATGACTAACTTTTCACAAAAAGTAGGTGAACTGTTTTTCTAAAATTGAAAATGTATGAGGGGTTGTGGCTTGGCCGAGGACCAACATGGCCACTAAAGCCTGAAGCTCCGGTGTCCCTTTGGTCTTCCTGGCTCTAGCTGTTCTAGTCCTCCTGATCTTCCTCACTCTGGTCCTGCTACAACTAGGTCCTGGTATTTCTGCTCCACTTAATACTCTGGGCCCTGTTCCTATGGTCATGGTCACTCTGGCACTCCTAGGCCTGTTACTGGTCCTATTGGTATTGATCCTCCAAATCTTCCTTGTTCATGTCCTCCTGATATCCTTTGTACTGACTACCCTCATCTTTTTCTTTTATTCTGGCCCCCTGTCCTATTGGCCTGGATCTTGTTTTCTTGGACCTGGTCCTGATCTTCTTCCCCTGGTCTTCCTGTTGCTTGTCCTCATGCTTCTACACAACCTCCTCATAGTCCTGCTTTGTCTGGTCCTCCTGGGCCTGGTCATCCTTTCGCTCATCTTCCTGGCCATCCTGTGACTAGCCCTGTGGCCTCAAACTCCAGTCTGTGATTATCCTGATCCTGATGTCCCTGGTCCTGATCCTCCTTTACTTCCTTACTATGGTCTCCTGGTCCTGGTTCTCAAAGTCCTGATCCTCTTTGCACTAATCATCCTGATCCACATAGTCCTTTGTTTTCAAGTCCTCTTATAACGTCTCCCTATGACTCTGGCTCTCTGTATCCCTGCTTGCACTCCTGGCCTAGGTCATGCTATTCTTATTTTTCATTGTACTTGTCCTTCTCGAGATTCCTTGCCCATTCCCCTTGACCCTCTTGACCCTCTTGACCATGCTTCATATAGTTTGGGTTCCTCCAGACCTTGTTCTCCTTGACCTGACTCACCTGCTACCTTAGTCATGGTCTCCTTGGTACTAGTCATCCTGTTCCTTCTTGTCCTATTGTTCTTGTTATCATAAACATTGCCATTTGGCCATCATGGCCTTTGCTGGTTCCTCCAGTCTTAGACCACTGGAACCTGTTCCTTTGTGGTCCTCTTGGTCCTAGTCTCCTTGTCCTGTTTCTCCTCACCGTCAATCTCCTATCCCTGGCGCTGCTGGTCCTGGTCCATCTTTCTTCCTGTATCCTGCTACTCTTAGTCTTTGTCCTCCTGAATTGGTATATCCTTGTTCTCCTTGATCTGCACCTTGTCTATTTAGTCCTACTGGTATGCAGCTATTGATCCAGGTGCTCTTGATCCAGGTTCCCCTTGTTTGGGTCCTCCTGAGCCTGGACATTTTGATCCTGGTTCTCCTGCCCACCTCTGTCCATTTTGCTTGGTCTTCCAGATGCTGGTTGAACTTCTTACCTCAGATCCTCCTCACACCGGTCCTGCTACTTGTAATAATTACTCTTCCACACTTGGAAAATTCAAGACATGGCCCCCTAGGTCCCGATCTCCAATGACCCTCTTAGCCCTGTGTACAGTCCTCCTGGTCATGATCCTTTTGGTTAACTTAGTCCTCCTGCTCTGGTCCTCTGGGTGCCTTTAGTACTGCCCCCCTTAGCCTTTCTACTCCCTGTTCTGCTTATCCTAATATCCTGGATGTACTGGCCATTGCCCTTTGAGACCTGATCTTCATAGTCCTCTACAATCTGGTCCTCATCCTCCTGGTGCTTAGCCTCCTTTTCCTTGCCCGCCTGGCTCTGCAATAACTTGTACTGTCACAGACCATTCTAGCCTTTCCTAGTTCTAATGTTCCTTGACCTCCAGTTCATCCTTGTCTAAGAACTTCCTAGGTCTGCATCTCATGGTGCTGATTGGACTGGTCGTCATTCCCTTGTACTCCTGCCAATAGTCATTTGGATCATGGGTCTCGTGTTTCAAAGGCTTTCAATCCTGGAGGTTTTATTCTCGTCCATCATTTTATCTGGTCCTGCTCTCCTTGTTTATATAGTCCCCTTGTTTGCCTGTTCCTTATCCTTCTGATCCTAGTCACCTTGGTCCATGTAGTTCTGGTCTTATTTCTGGTACTCTTTGTCCAGTCCTCATGTATCGGGTCTTTGGGTGCTAGTTCCACTGGCCTTGGTTTCCCTGTCCCTCATAGTCCCCTGCCCTCCTACCCTATCCTACTAGTTCTCCAGCTTTCTAGGTTTGCCCATTGTACCTTGTGCTTGTCTATCCAACCATGGGCCCCTCAATCATGCTTCTGCTAGTAATGGTCCTATTGGGCCTGGTCTTCCCCATCCCTCTGGCACTGGTCCACCTAGTTCCTATGTGACTGGTCAACCAGGTTCATGTAGTTCTTGTAAATCTGGTTTAGGATCCTCCTCAGTCTGATACTCCTGGACCCTCTGATCCTGGTTTAACTGGACCTAGACTTTGTTGCCCTTTATACCCCTATGGTCATTCTAATGTAGGGTCTCTAGATACTGTTAGCCCTGGTGCTTTCTGGTTTTGATCTTCCATTTCCTGCCCTTTTTGCTTCTGGACCCTTGCTCTTCCTTGATCTGATGTCTGTCATCTTGGCTCTCCTGTCCTTCTTTCTATTGGCCTCCTGGTATTGGTCCTCTTTGGTCTGTCTTCTTGAGTCTGCTACTCCTGCCCCTGATTGTCCTTGTCCCTGTCTTTCTGGTTGGTGTGCACAGGCCCTCACAGCCCTCCTTGTTGTTATGGTCTTGAGCTTTCTGTTTCTTATAACTCTGGTCCTTCTGTTTTTTTGAGCTCTTGTCCACTAGGACCATATACCACTGGTCTATAACCGCCTGGCCCTCCTGATCTTTCTCAACATGGTCCCAGTACCTCTAGTACTGTTTTTAATTTTCCTGTTCCTCATACTCTATCTTTGCATAGACAATGCCTTTGGCATTGTACCCTCGTCCTCATAGATTAGGTCTCTCTATGCCTCATTTTTCTTGTCTTGGCCCTTGTGTCTCTGGTCGTCCGAGCTCTCCTAGTGGTCACCTCTTGCCCCTTATTCTCCTACTTTTCATCCTCCTCCTCCTACTGCTTCCTTCCCCAGCCCCCCTCCACAATGACTTTAGTCTGATACAGCCTCCAAGAGTGTCACACAGATTTTATTTGTCTTTCAGATTTCTATTGCTGAAACAGAACTGTTAAGTACAGAAAAGTACAGAAGTGAGTTCCCAGGCTCAGCCCTCAAAAACATCAGAAGGAGCATCATGAACATTAAAAATGCAATGTATTCCTATGAGTGAATAAAACATGTATGTAACATGCTTTAAAACCAGACTCATTATTCTTTGAAAACAGCCAAATACTCCCTGACTGAAGCAAAAAAAATCTGTGTGCCATATCCTGAAGCTTCTCTTCGATTTCTACATGTCTTAGTTCAATATTAAAATAACGTAAATGTTTTTACTCAAAATTGATTTTACATTTTTTCATCTGTAAACAGTGTAGCTTAATTCCTGCACTTACCTTTTAAAAACTATTGTAGATTTGCATATGTGATGGCCACCATGCTACCTTCACCTGAAGTCCCTTTTTCTTTGTGGTCGGATAAATACAGACCTCCTTCACACTATTTATCTGGTACTGGTTAAATTGTACATCATCAGCACTATTTAGTCTATGGCTAGGTAAACAACAGAGATGTTTTTACTGACAGCTGGGTAAATTGTAGAGATTTTGCACTATTTGGTCAGTGACCGGGTAAGTAGATACTTCCTGATAAAAACGTTTCTGACTCACTGCACGCCTCCAGGATGACTGTATACAAGTCTCTTCTCATGAAACTGATTTTTGCATCAAAAAAGTCTTTGAGCAGCAACTAGAAAGTGATTATTAATCACACGGCTCCATGAACAGTATGTTCTCATCCCAAACTGCTGCTGGCTTACTGCAAGTTTGAAAGCTAGCTCTCAGCTTGGATGGACTATCCCCCTAGAAATGTAGTCCCCCGTAAGCGAACACAGACAAGACAAGCAAGTGCAAAAAACAGGAATCCTGAGGGATGTGTGGCAGGTATCCCTCTTGAACAGAAATATATCCCTGGTCCCGGTAAAATAGCTGCAGATGGCCACACTGATCTGAGATGAAAGGAGAAGTGAGGAACCATTGTCCATCATTAGGTTAGTGCTTGCTGGCACTCACAGCAAAGAATTAATGAGTGATCAATCTTCTGCCCCCAGACATGGCTAAAAGGGTTTCCAGTATATGACCAAATCTCGCATGCAGTAGCCGCAATTTTAGTAAACTCTAAAAATTATCCAGTTCCAAGATGGAACACTTCTATAGCATCCTCCAGGATGATAAACCTATCATTAGGGTGTGGATCTTGTAGAATGTCACAGCCACCCTCCCGCTATTTGTGCAGGGACATAGAACATTCTATAAATTTAACGGGTGCAATGCCCAAATGCTCATATCTGACTCAAAGTGAGCCCTCTACAGTGCGATCTTAACTGGCCACTCCCATGCCCCGCACACCAGTCTGACCTCATAAGTTAAGGTTGTTCATCAATAACTTTGGCATTGGAACTCCATTGCAGGTGCCCCTCACAGTCTGCATTCCCAAATTTCTTGGTCGTCCAACCAATAGACCGCGTGCTGCAGTTGTGCAGTCAGATAATAAATTTCCAAACAGGGTAGCTCAAGATTGCCCTTTCGCCATGTACGCTTTAGAGAAGCCAGGCTAACTCTCTTTCTCCTGTCGGCCTACAGTAACTCTATAATCAACTTATCTATGTCCAAAAAGAACTTCTGGTGTATATTGTAAAAGGTCCCTTGGAAAATGGACAAGCAGTGGGGAAGTAATTTCATCTTTACCAAGGCTGATTTTACAATCAAGGAGAGACGGAGTGTATTCTAAAATGTTACTGTATGCCTCAGTCCATCAATCACTCTGCCTATATTTGCTGCTTCAAATTCCTAAGCCCCATGTGTTTTCCTTATCCCCAGGTATCTTACCACCTCGGTTTCCCAAGGGAGGTCTAGTTCTGGCAAATCCTGCATCAGCTTCTCCACCAACATCCCCAGTGGAAACAATTTTGATTTAGTGCAGTTCATATGCATCCCAGTGAATTCACCAGACTCGGCCAGAACTGTAGCATGATCGGGACCTAATATAATGGGCTACACAAGTATATTAATGCATCATCAGCATATAGGAAGCCCACATGTGTGGTCTCCCGGATTTGAATCTCCCATCCCTGCAATGCCGCTCTTAACCGGCAGGCCAACTGCACCATTGCCACAGCAAAGAGGCACCTCTGACGGATCCCTCAGCTCAAAGCAAAGCTCAGCGAAACCATGCCCTTCACTCGCAGCCTTGCCAAGAGGGCACCATACAGCAGCTGCAGCTACATAGGTCCCTCCTATGCCAACCTTGCATAGTACCTCCCATAAAAGCTCTCACAACAGGGAATCAAAGACTTGTTCAATGACCAGCAGGGCAAGGGCGAACTGGTCTTCCTCCAAAGTTGGTGAATGCATCATCAATGACAATCTCAGTAGGATGCAGAGGGTATTTCTGCTAGGGCTGGGTGGTAAACTCTGCCCTGTTTGTGGAGTTTTTGTTAAGTTGTCAAGTGCAAGCGAGGAAAATCTATTGCTAGACCACCTCCCAGTGAGATTTCACAACGCGGGCAGTTGCTGATGGTCGCAACTGCTCGCGCTGAGAAAGCTGCTGTTCAAGTAGAACATCTACTCGAGTGGCAGAAAAAAGCAGCACCCTTTTGCACTGTACATAGCTCCGTCTGTGCTGATTTTCCAATCCGGGACAAATTTGCAGCGCTAAAAACCAGCGTGAATGGCACTACCTAATGCACTCCACCGCTTGCTGAAGTCCACGTAGCATGGCAGAGGTTTTTTGATCACTTTGCGGAGTTCTGCGTAGCTGAACTCTGCCTAGTTTCTGTGAGGGATAAACCCGCACTGATCTTCCGCAATCAGCTTGTGGCTAATATCTTGCTGAGAATTTTCACATCCAAATTAAGCATTGACAAAGGGCGGTAAGAGGACAGGGCTGTGCTATCTCTGCTGGGCTTGGGAATCATAACTATAAGTGCCTCCCTCACGGACACTAGGAGCAACCTCCTGTCATAGGTTTCAGTGTAAACCTCCAGAAGGCGATCAGCCATTCTCCCCTCCATACTGTGGTAAAATTCAGCTGGCAGGCCGTCCCCACCGGGGGCTTTGGCCGTCTTCAATGCACTTATTGCTGCAATAATTTCTTCTTTAGTAATGGGGGCATCCAGACTGTCCCTTTCCTCTCGGCATATGGCAGCTAAATATGTAATCTTATCTTGATTGCCTCCAGCCAGTGGTGCTTTATTCACCTCCTGCAGGTGCTCTGCGAACACGTCAGTGATGCCCTGTTGCGAGTTCACCATTAGGGATGGACGGAGCTCACGGAGTTCCACTCTGCGGAATTCCGCAGAGTAATAAAAAAACTCTGTCAAATTCCGCGGAGCTCCACATGCAGGTGGAGTTCTATCTTCACCATTAGATTTTAGAAATGGTGCATTAATGTACTTTATTCTAAGGTTCGGAGGTAGGGGCTCTGCAGCCAGTGGGAGAAGCAGCTTTAGACGGGAATGCAAGTAGTGTTTAGCGCTGCATTAAGCTGGTATTCAGCTCACACTACTGTCTTGCAAAGAAGATGTGAACTGGTAGAGCGAGGCTGGGTGATTTGATTTAGGATCGAAGCTGTTGCCCAGCCCACACCACACAAAGTGGCATGACAGCCACTGATGGGCTTCCGGGGAGCGGGCATCTTTGACTAACACTACATATAAATAATAAGCAAGAGATGCGTCATACAATTACAAGCGTATTGTAGGAATGAAAAAAGTTTAAGTTTGCACTCTGGTGGGGTAGGGGGAACCTCACAGCATTATAGGCAACCTCAAGATGCCCAAGCTTGACATGCCTGCGGCAATTGGCAAGTTGACCCCGTGAGGCAGTGGTGGCAAAGGAAGGCAGACGTGGAGAGCAGGGTGCACAGGTGCCTCTCTCGTGATGAGCGGCTTGCCTGTTTGACCAGGGATTCTGGGATTGTCCGCATTGCTCTCATTGAGGACACTGCCTCCTCCAGCAGTCTAGGACATGTAGTCTTCCTGAATCTGCTTATTTAGTTCAAGGTCATGCGTGTACTTCAGCTTCCGATTCTCCAAACCATGTGCGTGTAACCCCAAATTATGTGTTCAAAGGGCATGATTGACAGGTATTCACCAAGGGCGAATTTGCACTCACAAAATCAATTTATTCTTGCACAGTCGTACCCTACGATGGAGTAATCTAGCAAATTTACAGCTGTGTGGGCTGGTAAATTCCGCTTCGCTTTAGGTTTGCGGAGTTTACCGAACTCCACACTCCAAGCGGAGCGCGAAGTTGGCAAAATTTGCATACTCCACCGGCGTAGCAGAGTTTACTACCCACCGTTATTCACCATACACCCCTGCCTGTTCCAGAGTCCCGCTATTGGTGTGCATTTGGTTTTACCCTGGATAAGAATGGCAAGCATCCTGCTAGCCTTGTCCCCTTCTCTATGGAGTTACCTCCTATAATTAGTGCAAACAAATTTGTCTAACCTGTCCCAAGTGTCTAGCAGCTCCTGTTTAGATTCCTTCCATGCAGGCACTTTGAGGGGTTGATCACCACACAGAACCACCTTCATAGCATCCCATTCCATAGTTCTCATGGAAGAGCCACCCCAATTCTCAGCAAAATAATGATCAATTACCTTCCCCAATTCTCCCGCAAACACCTGGTACAACAACACATCCACACTCATTCTCCATAACAGTGTCTCAGGCACCTGCCTATGCATCCGGAAAGAGATCAGCAGAGGCAAGTTGTCTGAAAAGTAATGTGCTAAGCAGGAAGCATTTTACACCCATTGAAGTAAGGTATTTTATAGTAAACAGTAATCCCTTTAGCAGGGAAATGTCATGAATGGATTCTGCTTTGTGGATAAGGCACTCTCTATGCATCTTGCAGTACCAGTCCCCTCATTAATTCCCAATGAGCACTTGTCATTGATAGTTTAGTATCTACCTTAGGGCGGAGACGATCAATCTCGCCATTTAGCCCGCAACTCAGGTCACCAGCCTAAATTATCGATGGACCCACATGCTCCAGGGCTGCACACAGTACCGCCCAGATAAAATCAGAATCATCCAAATTGGGAGCACACACGTTCACTAGACATACATCCTGAGCATACACTGTCCTAGAGACTATCACATAGCGACCCTCTCGTCTAATTTCTCCTCTTTCACCACAAGGGGAACCTTAGGCGCAGCTCAAATCAAAGCTCCTCTGGATTAACTGGAGTATGAAATAGCGATGCCAGTGAGGTATACAAGACTCCCAGATGTATGTCTCCTGAAGGAAGGCCACTGAGACCTCATATTGGCAGAGGTTGGAATACACCATTTGCCATTTACTAGGTTGACCCAATCCCCTGATGTTCCATGGCATAAATTTCCAGTCAGGAGTCATGAATTCCTATGATCTCCTGCACCAACATCCCACTGTGCATTCCACATTTGACTCACCCGCCCCCTCAACTTTTGCACTGCAGTCCATATATGTAGCCAACATCTTGGAGCCTGATCTTGACCCTTCCTGAAAAGAAATACCTGAGCCCAGAACAGCGGGCTACTCTTCCCATCCACAGGCTGTGAGTCAAAACTTGAATGCCTACCCCCACATGGCCAACACTCAGGTCCCACCACCCCAACCCCCCCATAGAGGCAATCGCCTCATCTACAGAAAATTCATAGTACAGAGGACCCAGAATACTACCAGGCCAGTGGGGCCAGATGCTCTCAGCCCATCCAGTAGGACCGTGGCCCTAAGTGGTCTCCCACCAACACCTTAACAAAATTATTGTTAGTAGTATAACATTTAGTGAAATGAAACCAGGGTATCTCTCAACATCAATCCCCCAATCATAGTAAGGCTTAAACCATGTTCCTGGCTAGTACACAATGGTATCAACATGAGTGCTATAACCAAAGCAGCACAGAATTACAACATACAAGTTCTCAGTTGTCTAAAGAGTATAAGACATATGCACATCATCCCTGCAATTGGTCCCAGGCTTTGCTCCTGTACTCTCTAGCATCTCTGTGTAATGTGAAGGACTCCCAGGTGTTGGCGTCAAAGTACTATCTGGGCAGACTATGATTCTCCCAGTATGGCAGACACCAGAGCATGGCAAAGAGTCAGCGTCGTGCAACACCACCCCCTCTCTAATTGCGTTCCGATGGATGCTGCTGAGGCTGCTCACCCAGGGAATCCAGCCAGTCTTTGGCCTTGCCAGGACTTACAAAGAAATATCCTTTCCCTCCATGTTGTACCCTAAGTTTCGAAGGGAACATGAGGCTGTATCGCATATCCTTATCTCATAGCCATTTTTTATAGACCAAAAGTCTCTTCAGAGGTTTGTACTTTATAACATTATGTTCTGGCTTTCAATTTGGGATGTGTTTTATGAGCATGAACATGTTGCAGGATCTCATCCCTATTCCTAAAATTAAACAGGCAAGTTATGATAGCCAGTGGTGGTGCACCTGGCCTGGCGGCAGGACAACACCCTGTGCTCCTGTTCAATTGTGAAAACTTTAGAGAGTTTTTTGGGACGCAGGGTATTCTTGATCCAGTCCTCCAGAAATAGCTTGACAGATTGTCCCTCCCCCTTCTCAGGAAATCCCAAAAAGTGAAGGTTGTTCCTTCTGGAATGCCCTTCTGCATCCCCCAGCTTTGTGTCCAAGCAGGTCGATAACAACTGCAGTTCCACACTGTCTTCTTTAGAGTGGCCACCTCAGTCTGCAGAATTTGTACATTACTGTCAGTCTCTGAAACCCTGTCTGACATTTTACGGAAGTCCGCACGGAGCAAGCACACCTCCAGAGCCACTGTGTCTATTTTTGCAAGGGTGATCTCTCTTGAACCCCTCATTTCTGCCAGCATCTCCAACATCGTAGGAGCTCCCTGTTCCCCAGGGGGGCGTGCTGCGCCATGCCACCCATTGTATTGTCTGTCTGCAGGGTCTGAGCATAATTATCTTTTTTTGTTGGATTGGACTGTCTTTGTTGTTTTATCCTTGGCCATGTTGGATATCCAATGCTGTGGCCCTTTTGGAGATTCAGTTGCCCAACAGCACAGTTATCCATGGGAGACCCTGGTCACCTCCCCAATTCGAGCCCACAGGGACCACAGGCACAGCACACCACTGAAGACAGCCCGGGGACCCACACAACAGCCTCCGGCAGCAGCACAGCAGCTCCACTTCAAGGACTCTGATAGCAGTCACAGTGCTCTTATTCACAAGACCTTCAACCCTGTCACAGCGTGGGCCAGCCTCGCTCCAAGGCAGCAGTTTATATACCGCCAGGCCACAATGTTGGTTGTGTTACAAGCATGAGGAGTTTCAATTCACAGTGCCAGCCAATACTCCATATGCAGAGTAGGGCCCGACTCAGGCAGTGCGCTCCTCCGCACAAGAGTTCCTTACTGCCATCTCACAGACCCCTCAAACAGCCCTATGTACCCGTACTCACAGTCCCCTGGGTGCCGGTAGCCTCCAGCAGCCGCCCAGGACTTAGGAGACAATGAGTCTGTCCCGCGGAGCAACGCAACTGGCGGCACCTCTTCCTCGGCTGGTTACACTCCAGCCCACCCCCTTATTTGGCTACCACTGGCCCCTCTGCTTCTCACATTACATGCTAGGCCCTCAATCGACAGGGGGGGCACAAAGCAGACTCTCTGTCAGAGGCCCCTGGCCCCCGCATCTGCTCCGTCTCTCAGTGAGCCCTACCCACAGGCCGGCAGCACACCAACGTATGCTGCATCCTCCTCGGAGCCCTTGTGTTGCGGCAATCCCACTACTAATTAGCTCTGCTGCCAGTTGGGGGATGATTTGGGGGTCACCCAGTTCTCAGGGCAGCAAACAGGTATTCATGATATTACAGGATTGTGTATGTGTCTGCACGAGCTCCGGGCAAACAAGTCTAGGCAGCCATCTTGCCTGGAAACACCCCTCCTGTTTTTAATGACATTTGTAATTTCCCACCGCTTCACTAAAATCAATTTGGCTTCAGTGATTTGGACTCTCTCCAATCTTACCTTTCTTGATGGGTTACTGCTTACCATGTTTCTGCTTACAGAACGTGACAGCTTTACCCATACTTCCCTTGTTTTGGTGGACCAGTTTTATCAATACTTTACTATGGTCTTATCAATATATTACTGACCTTTGTGGATATCTGCAAGCCGGCTTGGGGATGCAGACTACCGGCTGATTGCGCCATAGGCCACATCCCCTTTCACTTCTACGACATTGATGATAGCGGCGGAGACGCTGTTTTGCCGCGGAATGGCCGTGGCCGATTTTTGTTGCGGGAGCAGGAGCTAGGGAGGCTCTGGTGCTCACCGCGAAACTGAGCATCGCTGTGGGGAATTTTCTGGCCCTGGACGGCAGGAAGCGGCAAGAAGTGGCTGCAAGAAGGGGAAAATGAAACGGGAGCCCAGGCAAAGAGCAACCGATTGGAAAAACGTCACGGCAAGCAGTACTCAAAGTCTGGCTGGCGGGAGCCTTATTATCAACCAAGCTCCTGTTTTTTTGGGGGGGATCCCTGCTGGGCGGCTCCGGAATAAATACAGAGGATACAAGGAGTATTAAGGACGCTTTTTAAGAGAAAAGAAGAGAAAATGAAATATGTTACATGGGGCAGCATCACCTCCTAGTACTCAAGCAGGCTTGCTACTTCTGAGACTCGCTTTTCACAGTGCCATCGGAGGACCACCAGGTTTCTCTCCAAGGGGTAAGTGCATGTGCTCTGCTGCCTGTTTGTGCATGGGGCTTTTGTACTACTTGGTAGAGGGTCACTGGGGGAGTTCTAAGCGCTAAAGCTGTCTTTCTCCTTTCCTGGTATTCTCCGGCAATCCAAGACGAGAAAGTAGTAGAAAAACTTTCCGGGTCTCTCAATATGCGAAATTTCTCCAGAAATATAGCTGCATCCCATCTTGATTCCCCACTTCTGGCTCAGAGGGTCAAAAAGCGCGCTGGTCAAGCAGCGGCCCAGACTAACCACTCAGCAACTATGAGGAAAGACCTGGGATTACCCACGGAAAACTCTGAGATGGTCACTGCAGAGCTCTCCAAGAAACAGTGCCCGGGGTGGGCTTCCACGGATCTGGACACGAGTTTCAGTTCTGTCCCTGCTGTCCCTGTTGCCTCTCCAGGGGCCGGGCCTTTAACTGTGCAAAGCTTGGTGGAGCCAGACGCAATGACTCCTGGGGGTGACTCTGCGCTGAAAAATCTAAGGAACTTAAAAAATACCCTCTATTTTCCAAAGCCAAATCTGGGTTAATATCTGGCATAGAGGGGGCAGAGAGTGTTCCACCTACAGCTGATCATCCTATCGACTTCACTAAGGGGACATCTCTCGGCGGTGGTAGCGCTGCTCTTCTACAATCTAAAGTACAATCCCCCCGGACGGAGGCTATTGGGTCAATCCGCCTCTGAAGACGATGTACAGGCAGTACTTGATAATACCATTTTTTCTGTAGCATCCGCTGTAACATCCGGGATATCGGCAGCACAAGCTAAAGCTGGGACTAAATCAATTCAGGAAAGATGGATCTTTTTCTTTGCAATGGGATGTTAAGAGCCTGCTCAACTTAATTCTGGAAGAGATTAGTGAGCTCAAATCCTCTCAATCCACAGAAATTGCTGCTATTTATGCCCGCCTTTCTAAAATCGAAGACAACATGGCGCGGGACTCAGCGCGACTTCAGGAGGCGGAGACCAGATTCTCACAGTTGGAGGACCAAGTCGCTATTATGAACGACAAAGTTGCTGCTTATCAGAGCCAAAAATCCGTAATGGAGTTTAAATTGTCTTGAGGGGCAGCAGACACTACAATTGGTTGATTCATTCATTAAAAAAATGTCTTCCCGGAATTTTATGGGGATATGGCTATTATGAGAGCCCACCGGGTTCCCGCACATCTCCCCCTAACGCTAAATTCCTGTGGACAATCCTTGTTAACTTTGGGGATTTCAGGGTCAAGGAACAAATTCTGTCTAAGGCTATAAAGCAGCGTCTGTTCACCTCTTCGGACGTTCCTTTATTTAGCATTTTTCTGACATGTCTGCCTCCGCAGCCAAAAGGCGGAAAGAGTTTGTTAAAATGTTGCATTTATTTAAAGAACAGGGGGCACAGGCTATGATTGCACAACAAAGCAAACTTAAAGTGCTCGTTAAAGGTAGATTTCGCGTTTTCTGTAATATCCCGAATCGCAGGAATTATTGCAACAAATCTCTTCAAGCAAGTCCTAGATTTCTTAGCTTAGGACCTTTATAGTTGCTGATATAATCAGTTGTGCAATTGCTCTCTTGTCTGTTTTTCTTCTTTTGTGAGTCTGGCTCTCCATTTTCCTATTTTCCTTATAGAGTACTGTGGGGTTTATCTTTTTTCTTTCACGTCCTGGATGAGGGGGGGCACGTAGGCCGGTAGTATCTGGCACAAGCCTGCCAGGTGTGAGCAGGGACAGTGCACTGCTCACCGCAGCTTTTCAGGGAGTGGGGTCTATGGGGGTGGAATGGGTAGCAAGGGGAAAAAAGAGATCCCTTAGTAAATTCTAGATTCATCCAAGTTTTACCTATAAACATATATCCTGTCAGGGCCAGTGGGGGAGTAACAACAGATTTTGTGTCCCTCCAGAAAACTTTAGCTCATCCTGTGTCCCTTTTAGGATCATATCATGTAGTGTGTTAATGGATCAAAAGGAAATCCTAAAGGTGGTCTCCTTTAATGTAAACAGACTCAATAATAAAAAGAAAATGAGGGCCATTGAATCATGGATTAAAACAGAAAATCCGGCCGTTATTTTAATTTAAGAATCCCATATAGCAGAGGGGAAGCTAGCTGATTTTTCAATGTTTAGGTCTTGGGCAGCATATCGGGGCTTCTCCTCCTGCTCTGCATCACATCGCGGCACGGCGATTTTCCTGGGCAAAAAACTTCAAGCCAAGGTGGTTCATTTTGTAAGTGATCAGAGAGGTAGGTGGTGTTGGGTGACCTGTAAAATGGGAAATAGATTCTTAACCTTTGCCAGCATTTATACTTCTGTAGAGGATAATCCGGTACTATATGAAGAGTTTCTCCATTCCCTAATACAAACTCCCGGGGAAGTGATTATAGAGGGAGATTTTAATTTCCTAGCAAATCCAAAAATTGGTTCATCAGCCATTTCTAAAAAACAATTAAAACCAAAAACTTGTAGAATTATTCAAAATTATAGGAAAACAATGGATATCTTCGACCCCTGGAGGGCAGCATTCCCGACTAAGACTGCATACACCTGCTTTTCGGGTAGATTTTGCTCCTCCTCATGCATCAATTTCTTTCTTATATCTAAAACCTTGATCTTTAGTCAGCAGAATTTTTTTTTCAGATCTTGTAATGCTCATTTTAGAGCTCGAGCTAGGTAAAATCTTGGCTCATTCTAAGAGATGGAGCTTAAATAGGCAATATCTTTAGGAGGAAAGTTGGGTTCTACTCTGTAAAACAGAGGTAAAGGAGTTACTTGTTCAAAATCACGGGACAGCTCCTCTCCATATTGTCTGGGACTCTCTGAAAGCTTTTATTCAGGGCCTAGCTATTGGGAAGGATGCTGAAAGTTATAGAAAAATGAAGGAAAAAAAGCGAAATTTAGAACAGGAGGTGCAGAGGTGCTATGATAATTGTCTTAGGAACCCCTCGGCCCCCAACCAACGTAAATTCAATCAGGCCAAACGGGATCTTACCGAAGCTTATTATGTAGAATGTGCAACACTTGAGAGCAACCATAGGCAGAAGGTATATAACGAGAGCAATTTCACCGGGAGGTTCCTCGCATGGCAGGCCCGGGAGCAGGCCGCAAGTAACCGGATTAGTACTTTGAGATGTCCTGTAACTGGGACCGGAAGTGAAGATCCTGCAGTTATAGGGGACATAATGCTTCAACACTATAAGAATATTTATGGTCAACAATAACCTATTGATAAGGTATCTCTGGACAAGTTTCTCCAGGAACAGGAAATTCTGGTTCTTTCTGAGGCCGATAAAAGTAGAATGATTTGCCCTTTTTCTAGAGAAGAGTTTGGGGATATCATAAAAAACCTCCCGAATGGCAAAGCCTGTGGACCGGACGGTCTCCCGGCTGAGTTTTTTAAAACCTTTTCAGATGTTGTTTCGGAATATTTTTTGCAGGTTGCCAATTCAATCTTAGAGGGAGGCCCGATTCCGCCTTCATTCCAAAAAGGGAATGTAGTTAGTTTTAAAAAAAAAGGGAAAATACTGTGAAGATCCCAATTCATACCACCCAATTACACTTTTAAACTCTTGACTATAAGATCATCACCAAACCTTTAGCCAACAGGTTCAATGTTATAGCCCGGAATCTGATCCATTCCGACCAAAATGTGTTTATAGCAGGGAGACAGCTGGGGACTAACACGCATTATCTCGCAGAAGCATTGGACTATTTCGAGACCAAAAAAATACCAGCCTTGGTCCTTCTGTTAGACGCTGAGAAGGCATTTGACCTCGTGGTCTGGGAGACTTTATTCTATATCCTCTCCAGTTTTGGAATACTTCCTAAGATCACGGGGTTGATTCAGGGAATATATCTCAATGCAGAAGCCAATATTATCGTTAACGCCTCCGAGGCAGGACAAATTAGTGTAACACGCGGGACCAGACAAGGCTGTCCATTGCCCCCCATTTTATTCGCTTTTTTTATTGAACCTTTGGCTATTGCTATTCGAAATAATGCAGATATTCTCCCTCCTTTACCTACTATGGGGAAACTAAAATTATATGCGGATGATATCATGCTTATAAATAAAGGGGATAAGGGTGCCCAAGCAAAAGTCTTTGAGGTTTTTGAGCAGTTTGAACTGCTCGGAGGGTATAACATCTTCAAAAAGAAAACAGAAATAATCCAATGCGGATGCAAGCCAGATGTGTTACATTCTCATATCTTGACCTGTCTAAATTCTAAACCAAAAAAATATCTGGGTGTTTATTTCTCATGTCGAATCATTTACTTATATGATTTAAATTTTGTCCCACTTTTGCAGAAAGTACAGAATTTTCTGCTGCGGCAGAACTCGCTCCCGTTAACTATTATGGGTAGGGTCTCACTGATTAAAATGTCTGTTCTCCCGCTATTTAATTTTTTATTCTCGGCAATTCCATGTGTTTTAACAGCACCTTTTTTGCTAAATTAGAGTCCATGATTACATCCTTTTTTTGGGGAAAGAAAACTCCCCAGAAATGCGCTAAGCACTCTATATGAGGAGGTGGAGGATGGTGGGTTAGCTCTCCCTAATCTCAGGGATTATTATTTTGTATACTTTGCACAATATATGTCTAGGTTTAAGTCAGATTTGAACACAGGACTATTCATAAATTATTTTATGAATTTAATCTGTAAAGAGCATCAGATACGCTGTCCTTTAAAAATCTTGAAATCCCCTAATAAGTGCATGTAGTGGTTCTTTTATAAACGCCAGGACTTTTATAGAAAATATACAATTCCAGTCATAAATTCTTCAACCCCACTATCCGACTCACTTCAGTATTTGGGGCTAGAGAATCGATAGGTGGCTGAACATTTCCGAATTGCACGACCTAAATCCGAATGAATTCCTTCTCCTCGGGTCATTTAATATTCTTATCAGGTTTCTTAACAATATGGATCTGTTACAAATTATCAAATATAAAAATCTGGCACATGGTCTTCTTGAAGAAATTACAGTCAGGAAACCAGGAGATAGTCCCTATCAGAGGTTCGGCTCTCTCTGAGAAAGCAATAACAAAATGGGAAAGACACAAAGGTTTGGAGGTTACAGCAAGTATGTGGTCCGAATTAAATAAACTTAATTTTACAGCATTAAGGGGAGCTAATTGGCGCCGGATGTTATTTTTCAGCAAATGGCTTCTATATAGAACCCCACATTTTTTAAATAAGGTTTACCCTATCCAAACTGGTCAGTGTTTTGGCTGCTTAATTCAACCGATTGCAAGTTGGACGCATATTATATCACAGTGCCCTTTAATTCAGGGGTTCTGGAATGAGATTTTTTGTCATCTGGAGGCTGAATGTTTCATCATAATAGACTCCAATAATTGGCTGAAAGTCCTTGGCTATGACCCTTCTTTACTTCTCTCTGATAACTTGGGTAAACTATTATATATCGCAATGTCGGTCGCCAGGTCACTCTTGCTTCAGAGATGGCGATCAGACCTGGTACCAACAAAAGGCAAATGGGTTCGGAAAATGAAGCAGGTTAGGAATAGTGAGCGCTTGTATGCCTTACGAATTGGTGGGATTAAGTTTGAAAAAGTTTGGGTGGCCCATTTTGACTGAATTAAAAAAAAAAATCTTTAAAGGTTGTTCTAAATATAGGAATTTTAACTAATGTTGTATGTGTTGAAATATTTGTATACCCATTTTCACTTTTTTGCACTATAGATACCTATTTTAAAGCACTTTATTGCATAATAGACACTTTAGCTTCCCTTTTTAAAAATGGTTGAAGTCAACGGGTCAAAAACATTAACTATGACTTTTATGTTGATATTTTTGCATAATTTATTGGACCTAATGCACTATGGACACCTTAAGCTCGTTTTAGATTTGGCAGGCGACGTCACATCTGATCTTCAGCATGCCAAAACATTACCAGTAGCCTTAATTTTGGCAAAACTTTCAGCTTTACACGGATTTATATTTTGCTGTTTTATGGGCACTTTAGTGATTATGTAGTTATTGTTGAAAGAATACTGTACCTGATCTCTTATGTTTCGTCTAATAAGGTTATTGTCCTTGCTTTTGACTATGTAACCTGCTTTCAACTGACTTTTTTGGATCAATATGGCTATTGTGAAAGTTTTTTTTTATTGTATATTTGTATGGTGTTATTTGGATGAATGTGTGTATTCTTGATAGATCTCAATATAGGTATATAACAAATTGGTACACTCCTCTTTCACCCATAAAAATTTGTCTAGAATCATCATTATCTGATTTAGAAGTAGAGATGATTTCCTCATACTTTATATGATTAGCTAAATTCCTAGCCCAGGTTGGGGGTAGCAACATTAGCAGTGATGAACAAGATTAAAATGCCAGCACAGCAATCTGAATGTAGCAGCAAATACACCTGATAAGCTCCTCAATCAATCAATCAATCAGGGAATTGTAAGCGCACTACTCACCCAAGAGGGTCTCAATGTGCTGGGGGGTGGGGGGAGCGCCGGTCCGTTCAGTCGAAGAGCCAGGTCTTCAGAGCCTTCCTGAAGGTGTTCAGGGAGGGGGTGCATCTGATGCTGATTGGGAGTTTGTTCCAGGTCTTGGCCGCGATGTAGGAGAAAGCTCTTCCCCCTGTTCTGGCTTTGCAGATGCGTGGGGTTTCGGCGAGGGTGAAGTTGGTGGATCAGAGGTTTCTTTTGAGTGCATGGAAGGTGATTCTCTTGTTGAGGTATTGGGGTCTGGTGTTGTGGAGGCATTTGTAGGTGTGGGTGAGTATCTTGAAAGTGACTCTCTTCTCGACGGGGAGCCAGTGGAGACTCGGTCGGTGTTGGCTGATATGCTCGTGTCGAGGTATGCCAAGGATGAGTCTGGCGGCGGTGTTCTGTATCATCTAGAGCTTGTGGAGTAGAGACTTGTTGATGCCAGCATAGAGGGCATTTCCGTAGTGAAGTTGCTAGTTATAAGTACATGGGTCACTGTCTTCCTTGACTCAGGGGGATCCATTTGAAAGTCTTACGGAGGATGCCGAGGGTGTTGAAGCAGCTGGAAACGATGGCTTTGTCCTGTCGGTTCATGGAGAGGGAGGAGTCGAGTACGATGCAGAGATTTCTGGCATGATCTGTAGGGTTGGAAGGCTGCCGAGGGCGGGGAGCCACCAGGTGTTGTTCCATGCTGACGGGGTGTTTCTGAGGACAAGGACTTCTGTCTTCTCCGAGTTGAGCTTCCGGCAGCTGTTGCTCATCCAGGCTGTGACTTCCTGCATTCCTTCCTGGAAGTTGAGTCTGGTGGTGATGGGGTCCTTGGTGAGGGAGAGGATGAGTTGGGTGTCGTCGGCGTACGATACTAAGCTGAGGCCATGCTGTCTAACGATGGCGGCAAGGGGGCCATGTAGCTGTTGAAGAGGGTGGGGCTGAGTGATGACCTCTGGGGTATTCCGCAGTTGATTTCGTGGGTTCGGAGAGGAAGGGGGGCAGTCTGGTCCTTTGGTTTCTGCCGGTGAGGAACGAGCGGATCCAGTCGAGGGCAGTTCATTGTATGCCGGCGTCATCTAGCCTGGCGGCAAGTGTGCGGTGGGAGACAGTGTTGAATGCTGCTGACAGGTCAAGTAGGATCAGGGCTGCGGTGTGGCCTTGGTCGAGGATGGTGTGTATGTCGTCTGTGGAGGAGAGTAGGGCGGTCTCTGTGCTGTGGTTGCTGCGGAATCCGGATTGAGAGTGGTCGAGGATGGAGTTGTCTTCGATGAACCTTGTTAGTTGTGCATTGATGGTCTTCTCAGCGACTTTTGCCGCAAAGGGGAGGAGCGAGATGGGCTGGTAGTTTTTGAGGTCTGTGGGGTCTGCTGAGGGCTTTTTTTGCAGCGGTCTGACTTCTGCACATTTCCAGTCATCGGGGAAAGTGCTGGTCTGGAAGGTGGCGTTGATGGTGCGTCGTAACTCCTCAAATTCCAGACATTGAGGTGAATGTGCTATAAAATGCACTACCCAAAGATCACCATAACTCAAATTCCCATCCCATGTCATGCGTAAGGGAACATATTTCCGGAGTACACCTAGACAACAGATTACCGATAATGTACTTTATTGCTAACTTGGGTAAAGTCCGCTCCACATCAAGAGGCCACCAGGTATTTTTTTGGGGTTGTGCCTGGTCTCTGTGTGCGGAGATTTAAGAAATTGGGGTATTGATTGATGGGGGTGTAAACCCTTTTCAATCACCAATCACAAACGTCACTAAATTAACCCTCTGGTAGTTTGGTACAAAAGCTGTCAGGCTTAACTTAGAGGCAATTTGTAATGTATTACTGCAGCACACAAGCAGTATTAAAATGAAACTCAACACAAGAAACATCCCAAACCAATTTTTTTTTAAATAGATTAAATAAAACTAATCTAAAATGATAAAAATCCAACCAGTAGATTCAGAGATGTGCAATGGTAAAGTTTTACCTGGATTATGTGCCTAAAAGCACAAAAACCCACTTGTGGTCCTCTGGTGAAGTAGACCAGGAGAAAGTCACATGTTCAGGTTGACTATAATGAACCATGGGCCGGATACAGGGAGCAGGTTAGTCCCGCTCAAAAAAGTTATGTTCTCAAAGTCCACTTTGAAGAGTCCAGAACTACATGAGTTCTCTTTTTCTTGAAAAGGAGTGCATGCTGATGCCATATAAGGCTCCAGGGACTGGGTAGGTACCTCTTGGCGATCAGAGATTCTGGCAGAGGCCAGCAACACTCAGGCATGTCCATTTGCAGCAGGTCAACTGGGCAGGTGCAGGAAGGACTTTTGAGCTTATTGTGTCATTGTAGTTCAGAACAAGAGGTCAGTCAATTGACCTTTGGAGTCACTCAGGCAGCCTGGGATACAGTGAGCAGGTCTAGTATTTATTCACAAAAAACAGGTCAGACCCCTAGCAGCAGCTCAGTCCTCTGGGGAGCAAGGCAGGCCTCAAGCAACCAGCCAGTCCTCTGGGGAACAAGGCAGGCCTCAAGCAACTGACCAGTACTCTGGGGAACAAAGCAGGCCTCAAACAATAAGGCAGTCCTCAAAAAACAAATCAGGCCTCAAGCAGTATGGTAGCAGTTTGAGGAACAAGTTAGCACTTCTTCCGGAATGTCCTCAGCTATAGGACTGTACTGAAGAGTTACCTCAAGTGGTCCCACATATATATATACCTAGTACCATCTGTTGAAGTGGGAGAATTTTCTAGTTTAAAACAACATCTGGTTCTGGAAAGTTATTCCCATTGCCTGTCAAGGCTCAAATAAGTCTAGGATGGATCACTAAGACTAGTGTTGGAGTCTTTGTGTGTGCTGGAGGCAAGCCCTTCGAAATGTAAATGGGGCAGGGAACAGCTCCACCCCCAACCCGCCGGGCAGAGTGGGCCATCCTGCCCACATCTAGTCCCCTATTTTTCACTCTCTGGGTTTAATACACATTCTTAATGGGGGAGCCATTAACATGCCTGGGCAGCTGGACAATCCTAAAAGGCCTAAGAAGCTTATGGGCAAGAAAAGGCCCACTTTCTAAAAGTGGCATTTTCAAAATTGTAATCTATAATCTAACTTTACCATTAAAGAAGAATTAAAATTAAAATGAATTTGAGTCCACACTTGACATTTCTACCTGCTGCCAATCAAAGTTTAGCACTTATTATATATAATAAAGTGTCCAAATGTTGTACACTGGAAGAGAAGTCCTTAAGGTAGTGAAAAACGCAATTTAGGATCTCTTCTCTACCAGGACATGTAAAACTTATGAGCACATGTACTATTTTTTAAATATAATGCACCCTGCCCTATGTGCTGTTAGGGCCCACCTTTGGGGTGACTCAAATGTATCAAAAAAGGTTTGGGCTTCACAAAAAGGTTTATTTCTCTACGCCAAAAAGGCATCTTGCAACTGAATTACAGGCTGCAGTGATAGATCTGAGGCAAGTTTTAAAGGACTACTTTAGTGGAAGACACAATGAGTGCTGCAGCCCACTAGTAGCATTTAATTTTCAGGCCCTAGGTACATATGGTACCATTTTAGTAGAGATTTACAATTACATTAAATTTACCAATCAGGTTAAAGCCAATTGCACCATGCTTGAGGGAGAGAGCACAAGCACTTTGCAGTGGTAAAGTGCACTGAGTCTTAAAAGGCAACAAAAACAGATTCAGCAAAGGGAGGGTGTGAAGGCAAACATTTTGGGTGACCCTGCAGAGAGGGCCAAGTCCAACAAGGGAAAACTATGTTATAAATGAAAACAACAGAGTCATCTTCCATGAGAAGAAAACTTATTTTATTTAAGCCTTCGGCAACATGCGGGCAGACGTTCTTTGCAGATACGCGCAATAATATGTGACAAATTTTCTTAAAGAGATAAAAATCTTTAATTTACTCTAATTTAACTTAATTTACATTTCTAAATGAAACAACATCTGCATTTTGAGTAAGCTAATGTGCATTTATTCTTATTTTATTTTAATATTATCATTAAGAAGTATAATAGACAACAATGCACCCTTCAATACATACACACACACACATAGCTATTCCTGCAAGCATCCATTTAACGCTAAATCCTTACCCTGACCCCATTACATGTCCACTTACATGCTGATATACATATGTATTTGCATATGTATTTGTAGTCCTACTCTTGCCTTTTCAACATGAAATAACCAACACAAAATGTACACACAAAAAAAATACGGAATCAATATACAGCAGCATACATATAGCCACTCTACCTCTGCACTAAAACTGAACCACCCCCATTATTATAAACTGAGAAAACACTGCTTAACTATACTCAGCAGTAAAAACAGAGTCTTATGTAATGAAGAAGATAGCCTGTGCTAACTTCCCAGAACAATGATTAAGGGTTCTAATGTGACGCATTTAACCTCCTCAGGTCATGTTCTTGAATGCTGTGTGCGGCTCTATCTAGTCCTACTACTAGTACCTGTAATAGTGCTCTAGTGTAGTAGACTTGAAGATAAGGCAATGTTCTCATTAATTTAAATGGCATCACTTGCAACAACACAGAGATCCTCTGGCTTGTTGTTCCTATGTCTAATTAGCCTGCAATGCTTTTTGGTGGGCTTTCGGGGCACTCTTTAACTGCTTATTGAGAATGTTGGCACTAAAACTACAGGCACTATGATTCCAATCTGGAGGTATTGCTCTCTGCCTCTTCTGGCATATCACAGTGTGTATGGGAGTGTTCCCAGTTGTCATTTGCTGCTGTTGTGTCCTATGCTATGTACTTTGCTTACATATGTACCCTCGGTTGGAGCTTGAGCTTAGTTAAACTGATTCTGAGGACACAACTACTGTTGCCTGTCATCCTTGCTCGGTGAAAACTTGTATGAACTAGACACTTATCAACCTTTGGAGGCCACCTAGGAAAAATATACCAAAGGTCTTGCTGAAATCTGGGACATCATATTGGGGTCCGTAAAATCAAGTGCAGATTGGGATCCCCTGGTAAGGAGACTCATTTAGCTTTGAAGCAATCCATTATGACTCTCACCAATCAAATCTTCTGGACAGTTTAGGAGATTATAAAGAGCAATAATGGGAAGACAAGATGACTTGGGTCCTAAAATGGAAACCCTCTGATAGGTCATTGACTCACCAGTAACCAGGATGATGGATTTGGAAAATAAAGCCACTAAACTGAACACCATAGGCTCTGAGACATCCTAAATAGTTAGACTGCTACAAAACAGGTACAATTTAACACTCATAAAATATAAGGAGTTGGATAGCTGCTTGTTAGAGGTTTGGTGTCTGGTTGGCACAGGTGCGTACCATGTCCAAGCAGGAACCACAATCCTATCACAGTAAGTTAGATACACACCCTACATTATCCTGTGCTCACCCTCTGGTAGCTTGGCACAGAGCAGGCAGGCTTAACCTAAGAGCCATTGTGTAAAGTATTTGCGTAATTCTTCAAACAGTAACACAGTGAAAACACTACAAAAAGACTCCACACCACTTTAAAAAAAGATTATGATTTTAATAAATAAAACAACACCAAAGCAACAAAAATCCAATGAGTTAAAGTTGAGATATTAATTTCTAAAGATTAAATGTAAAATTAGCACCTAGAATCAATACATGCCTATGGGGGTTATCTGGTCATGCTGGACAGGAACAAAGTCAAGAGTTCAGGCTGACTGTGATAGAGGACATGCTGGATACAGGAGCCACGCAAGGCACAATGAATAAAGTACCTTGATCCTGGTCCCAACAGCAAGATGTAAAGAGCAGCCAAGCAATGTGTCAATTTTCCCCATGCAATGATGGCAATGCACCACTTCAGAAAGGCGAAGCTGTGATGAGTTTGTTCGGAAGTCGATGAGATGAATTTCTCCACACAGTCGGGGCGTGGCGGCGGGTGTTGAGGTGAAGTGTTGGTTCCGGGTATGTTCTGGGCCTGTTACCGCAACAACGGCGGAGCATCAATTCTGCTTCCAGCAGCAGAGGATGCATTGGTTCCACTGGGCAAGCAACTGAATACACTTCCAATGGACCAGACCAGCCAGCTTGCCCTTGGAGATCACTCTGGTTTCAAGCAAGAGTCATATTCTTTCTCAGCAGGGGCAGAGGATAGCAGGCAGTAGGGCAGCACAGCAGAAAAGCAGTTCTTCCGGAGCAGCAGTCAAGCAAAGTGACAGTCCTTGGAGCAGCACAGCAGTTCTTCTTCCTGGAAGAGTTTCTTTACAGGTCCAAAAGTGTCTGATTTGTTGGAGTCAGAGACCTAGTACTTATACCCACTTGTGCCTTTGAAGTGGAGGTGACTTCTAAGAGGGGCTTGGAAGTGCATAGAGGTACTCCCTTCCCAGCTCTAGCTTCTGACCCACTATTAGGCCTGGGCGGAGCTTACGGAGTTCCACTCCATGGAATTCTGTGGAGTTACTGGAAAACTCTGCCAAATTCCGCAGAGTTCAGTGAACGGGCGCAGTAACTTTGAAACCCATTACCACTGGTGCTTACTAGTAAAATGTTGTGTAGTACCGTTGTTCTAGTCTAGTTCTAGTCTGCAAGATGGCATCAACATCTCAAGTTTGCTGTGATGCTAGGATGGTATCTACACAGGCTGCCCCTTTGCAAAAAACCCTGCTCACTCCGCCTGTGGAGCAGACTTTGCCACCCATGTCTACTCACTACAAGGGGGCAATTAACCCTTTGCGTGGGGACAGGACACTACCCATTTAGTTGTAAGTGTCAGATTCCCCCCCCCCCATCCTGCCCAGGATGAGCCATCAGGATGAAGATGGGCACTCAATCATACCTATCTTTACGTTGTGTGTAGCTTTCTAGAGGTAATGCACATAGTCTAGCTGTCACTCACCCTAGGAGACTGGCTAGAGCTTTAAGAGCAGAGAAATGCCATCTTTCTAAAAATGGCATTTATATAATAATAATGTTAAATCCAACTTTGCCAGCAAAGAGGGTTTATCATTACCATTCCAATGATATTAAACATAACAGAGCTACTCCTTCTCAATCAGGAACTACAGTTTCAAAGTATAATAAAGAATTCCCACTTTACCAAATGTAGGTGTTTTTCACTCACAGGACATGCAAAACTGAAAAGTACATGTCCTACCTTTTAGATATATGGCACCCTGCTGTATGGGCTACCTAGGGCCTACCTTAGAGGTGACATATGTATAATAGAAGAAGAGTTTAAGAATTAGCAAGGGGTTTAAAATACCAAATTGACATGGAAGTGTAAACAGCATACACAGGATCTGCAGTGGCAGCTCTGCAGCATGTTTAAAGTGCCACTTGTGTGGGTGGCACTATCAGTGCTGCAGGCCCACTAGTAGCATTTAATTACAGGCCCTGGGAACATTTACAGGCAAATTCGGTGTGCCAATTATGGATACATCAATCAAACCATGTTTTAGGAGAGAAGCACAAGCGCATTAGCACTGGTCTGCAGTGGTGAAGTGCTCAGAGTCCTAAGCCCAGCAAAAAATGAATATAGCAAAAAGTTGAGAAAAGCAGGTAAAATGTTTGGTGAAGACCACCCAAAGGCTGTCAGATCTAACGCTGCTCAAAAAGAGATAATTTATTAATAAGAACCCTGAAAGTAGGAGCAGAGGGCCTGAATGTTTGGAGGTGTTTGATGTGGGCATGTGCTCCTCTTTGATGGTTACAAGGAGGCGAGATTGAACAGGATGCACAAGGGGGGGTCCCAAAACACCCAGTGCATGATCAGAGATTGAAGAACAACCTGGCAAAACTATTCAGAGAAGAGGTATTCAAAACTGTCAGGTGAGCAAGTGAAATCTCCTTCCACAAATTCTTGGATTTGGTCGTACAGGAGACTCTTGATAAAACCAATCACAGACACGTGTAGAATGAATGAGGTCCAATATAGATTGAAAATTTCCATAGGCATCACTTTGGAGAAGGATGATCAAACAAGGTTCTTCTTAGATCAAGTAGCTGTGGTGCAGTTCCTGAACATCTTGAACACCCAACTGTTGGTCCATGTTGAACTGAAGGAAAACTACAAGATGGAAACATGTCATATGCTATTCTGAAATGCACTTGAGCGAGCAGGTGGGAGAAACCTAGACCATTCAGGAGAAGGCAAGCGAGTAATGGATAGGGAGACTTGACACCCTCTCAGTTGGTTTATCTTGTAGAAAATCAGGAGTGATCAAATAGTGACTCATGTATAACTGACATTATGAGCATTTTCCTTTTCCTTTTTCCTAACTATTGTAGTGCAGTATTTTGATGAACTGTGTGTGGAGGGTCCTGCACTCCTTCGTTTCACATAGCTTTACTCTGTTTGCTATGGGAGCATTTGGGTGTCATGGTGCTGCTCACCCAATGAGGGCTCACAATAAAGGAGATCACCTAGTAAATAATGAATGTGCTGTAGCAGGTACCCTTTTATCTTCATAGGGTATTTTTCAATATGTTGCTGATGTTTTTATTTTTTCTCTGGGGGTAACACACTTATGCTTCAAGGCTCCCATTCCTTTCTAGAGATTCTTTCAGAAAATGCTGGGGTTTTCTGTTTCCCTGTGCTGTATCACCGATTGTGAAAGATCTTAACTTTCCTGCAAAGTGGATATGGATATGGAAATATTTAGAAGGAACTGCCACAAAGTGTATATTTCTAAGACCCATTTTACCAGGAAGATCAATCTTGGATGATACATCAGCTATTCCAAATGCCCGATGATCTGCCGAACTTAGGCCTGATTTAAATTAAGGCAGATGACCTTTAGGTACGCCATTAGGATGAAGTAAATTACTCCATCCACATAGTAGATAGGCTGCCAACTTTTTTATATACATGGCCGCAGAGCAGGCGGTGATTCATTAGGACATTGACAGGAACCACAGTCATTGTGGTTCCTGTCAATGAATTTTACTCTCTCAACAACACAGCCCAGTAGCAAACAGTATTCATTTTTTATTTCAAATAGAAAATCCTGAAATTGGATTTTCTTTTTGAAAAGAAAGAGAGTAATGCTCCCCTCGCCATGGGAGTCTTCCTGTTTGTATTGTTCCTTACCACCAAGTGTTAACCTCTGAATAGAACTACTTAAAATAATGCTTCAAGGTATCAAACAAATTGTTGCATTAAACCTGACTTGTTGCTCAATAGAATTTAATGTAACTTTTACACAAATGGCAACTTAAGACAGTTGCCACTTTGTTGAACAAAATTTCCAGTGACTGTTTACAGTTGCAAACAGGCTGCTGTCCTCTGTATTGTCTTCTGCCCTCCTGTGGAGAGGTGTGAGCAACTCTCATGAATGAACACAAAGGGCCTGCTTAGGGAAAAGGTGTGACATCCTCCTTGCAGAAGGAGTAGTTGTGCGATTGGCTAGGTAGTTGCCACATCCCCCTAGGCTTGTAGTGGGCATAAAAGTGGCACCCCTGACACCTAGAGCTAAGATCACATCAGAACTGGAGACAGGATCCAATAAGAATGGCCTGCTATTTCCAGGATCCAATCTAGAGAAGCTGCACCAAAGACTGGACTGCACCTGCTGTACCTTGAACCACCAAAGAAAGGTCTGTGTCTGTGTTGTCTTGCTCAGGAAACATTGTCCACAACCCCCCAGACAGAGAAGGTGTTTCCAAGGGTCAGTTGGCTGCCTCCCTGTTAGAAGCACAATTACATAAAAGCTGAAGAATCCTGCTTTGGTGTGCTGGTAGCCAAGAACATCTGATTGCAACTGACCTCCGAAGTGCAGCCAGAGAGACCGCGTCCAAATCCTCACAAATTACACCTGAGTTTGCTGGATCCAGGAGAGGTGTCAGAGTGCAGTTTGGTCTCCGAGCAAGGAACTGTAACCAGGGACCAGTAGACCAGTGGCAACTGGTTTGTGGCTAGACTTCACCTGTACTTCAAGGGACATCGAGCCCTAAGGCCAAAGTCACCCCACCATGTTCATGGACAGAGGAGTGGTCATAGGAAGATCCCAGATAACAGCTAAGCATTTTTGAGCCTCTTCAGCATCCATCAGGAACACTATATATATTCCTATGGTGGTTTTCCCATAGAACCTGAAACTGGACTTGAGACTGTTTTCTTTGTAAGGCAACTGTTCTGTTGGACCTTTTTGATCCATGTGACTGGCTTCTTGATACACATTGTGGCTAACCCTAAACTGCAAGTCTCTAGGGTGGTGAAGTGAGCTAAAGAACGTCGATGGATTCAACTCAGATCTGTGACTGGGGGTGAGTGTCTGAAAGGTTTCAGCACTCCGTCCATCATCTCCTTGTGGTTGCCATGGTTGTGATGCTTCATCATGTAATAATGTCACTATTCTGTATCGGGTCCTGTTTGGTTACTTTCATTTAAACTTTAACTCAGTCCTGGGTAGCTGTGTCACAGAGTAGTCAGGCTTATTTCAAAGGAAACATGCGTAAATCATTACCAATCCCAAACACTGTACAATTTATGATAATAGTATGTATTTTCCTTTTTAATACACCAAAGCTACAAAAATCTGCTAAAGGCAACAGAATAAATGAATTTTAGAAGTCTTAATATTTTCTATCGCCCAAAAGCTGAAAATATATATATATCCAACAGTAAAAGGAGTATAAAATGCACACTCACGACTCGGTCAAGCTTGCAACAGTGAAGTTTAATCCAAAGTTCTCATTACGCTTTTCAACTGCACAGCAGTCTTGAACGCATAAGACGGCACCCGGAAGAAGTGCTGATACATAGCTGTATCTGATACAACAAAAACGGACACGTCCGTGAATTGTTAAAGATTGAATACTGTTGTTCGCAACCATATCGGAGTGATAAGTTCATGGTCTATACATACACAATTCTACATTACTGCACCTCATGTATCCTCCACAGGGGTGAGTGTTCTGATACATATGGACTATGAAATTAAGCACAAACATCAGCTCATGGTACATTGCATTTTAGGAAAAATGCAATTTGTACGGGTTAACAAAGTGAATTGTGTCTTGTAGTGGCAATTAATACGAGTAATTAATAATATAAAAATTCCTTCAACAGAATTTCATGGTGTACCAGCTCATGAGACAGAGTACTGTTCAGGTTGTTACAGTACAAAAATTAGTGTAATATTATGAAGTTTACATAAAGAGACATACTAGTCATGAAATAAGCTGCCAAGTTGCAGTGACTGATACATACACAGTTACATTCAAGTCTTACATACTTTCTAGAGTAAATCCATGTCGAGTGTACAGAGGTCCTGTAGTGTAGCTACTAGGCATGAACCACATTTGTTAGTAAGGGAAACATGTCCTATCATATATATACATGTGTGTGATACAATTGCGCCTAAATGGGCAAGGTGATGCGTCAATGTATTGAATACATATGTAAGTTGCAATCCTGCCCATATGGTGAATCATGGGTCTGTAGCCATCATAATGACCTAGTTCCCACTGTGTGGGGAGACTGAGAAGGCACAGGACAAAATATGGATTATGCTTATTCCTGAAATATAATCAAGCCATTTGTTGAATTGAAAGTATACTTTCCAGTGGCATCGCCCTATTATACATGCAGCTAAGAAAACAGAAAAAGCAAAGAAACAGAATAAAATGAATAGAGAAATGAATAAAGAAAGCAAAGGTGCATAGTCTTATCTTATCCAAGGTGTATCACCCAACCAGTGTAATTGAGGAAAAGGGTAGGGAACCCATGTTGTTGTCATCGACATACCCCGATGGGCCTCTTCCTTTACTCCTGGAACATAAAAAGAAAAGTCATGTTCAAATCTTGTTATCAAAATATGTACACATAGTCTCCAAGAGACACCTTGTGGATCGAAGGAGAGGTGAATGGGCGCAGAGAAATAAGCACAGAAAGACAGGCTTTACTCTAAAGGCAGTTACAGAGTTCAGAAATCCTGCATCTACTGAGGAGATCAAACACCGGGTAAGGAAGTGTTTAGTCTGCATTAATGTATATCCCCAGCTGCTCGTCAAGCTTAAGTACCCCTGGGCTTTTGGTTTCAAGATGCATAATGTACCTGGATTCCATGTTTCTGAGGTTTATACCCTATCCACCCCCTCTGTGATTAGGTGGGATCTGCTCAATGGCTAAGTATGAGAGAGGAAAGCTTTCACAGAAATGGTGGTCTTGAAAATGTGTAATGAGGGTCCTTGTTATTGATGGCCCTCATATGTTCCAGAACTCTTTTCTTGACCATCTGAGTAGTGCTGCCCACATTTCTGAGTTTTCAGGGGCACTCCAGGATGTAAATGATAAAAGTGGAGGTGCATGTGAGGAATTGCATGATCTTTCTAGAGGTTTTGTGTCTAGGTCTAGTGTATTCCTTTACAGTGGCTAAATTATGTCTAAAGGGTTTTTAGTGACTCAGGAAAAAAGGCGCCCAGCTCAATAAACGGTAGTGTGTAAACTGAATCTAGAGTGTACTGTGCTACCAGGTAAGGGGATAATTCCCTAAAACCCCTCAATGTGTGTAAGGTCAAGCCCTACACAATGTCAATACAATATAAGTCCCGGGCACACATGAACCAGGTGTTGAACCACTAATGGTATTAAAATTACGAAAAAAGTCTCAATGTTCAATCTCCAGTGTATTCATTCTTGTTTTATTGCTCAATGGAACACACGAAAACCAGCCAACACGTGTTTCGTCGCCAGTGGGAGTTAACCCGCGACTTCCTCAGGGCTTGAGACAAGTAGTGTAAATCTTGGTACGAATGCTCTGCCGGTGATAATTTCACGATATCCAATATAAAAAAGAAAATTTCTGAACTCAAGTGATGTCTTGCAAGGAGTAATGCAATCTTCATATTAGCTTCAGCAGAATGCTGAGGTCGTGACAGGCCTAATCCTGTAGATTATTCCTATTATTGAAAACGTGCTGCCAACTTCTGAAGGTACGGAGAGTATTCCGTGTTTCTACAAGCGGGTGCGCTGTAGAGTTAAACTGCCGGTCTGTGCCGAGTGATTTACCGGGAGACTTTTTTCGTAATTTTAATACCATTAGTGGTTCAACACCTGGTTCATGTGTGCCCGGGACTTATATTGTATTGACACTTTACAGTGGCCACAAGGAAAGAAACCCTCCAGGTTGTGCTCCATCACCTTTCTGACCACTGTAATATCGCTATGTACAAGAGTATCCCTCACACTCTGTCCCTTCCTCTAGATGATTTTATGTCTCTCTTGGAAGGTGTGCCTTATAACAGAATCACTAGCTAGGATGTCCCAGTTCTTGGTCAGAATTTTTTTAATCTCTCCGGAGTTCCTATTGTATGTGAATATCATCCTAGCATCATTCTCACCTTCTTCTAAGATTTTTTGGGGGGGATCACAGAGATTGCTGGCCCTTGTGATCTTATTGGCTCTTTCCGTAGCTCATTTGAGTACCCAGGATAGATAGCTCCTCTCGCTAAACCTGGAAATCATGGTGGCTTGTTCACCTCGAATGCTTCATCGGTTTTGCAGTTATGTTTGACCCCTTGCAGCTCTCCACAGGGGGTGCTTCATTTGAAATTATCAAGACGGCTTCTTAGGGTGTGTAGAAGGCTATTGCCCGCAGTGGCTTTGCGGAAGTGTTTGTTCTGTATTCTGTTGTTCTTTATTTCAAACCTCACACCTAGGTAATCTACACAGTGTCTGCTCATGTTGTGGGAGAGAATGAGGTTGCGGGTACTCTGATTCAGTTTGTCAATAAAGCACCCTGCATCTCCCCTTCTGGATAATAAACACGTCGTAGATGAACTTGAGCCACAAGACGACGTGTTCAGTCACTGGAAAGCCTTCCATGTCCCCAAAATCTCCTATCTCCAAAGGCCTAAGAATAGATTAGCAAAACTCAGGACAAAACAGGTCTCCATTGTGGTCCCCAGGACCTGTTTGTAAAGGGACCCATCACAAAGAAACATTTTATTCTGGAACCAATATTTTATTATTTCCAAAATCACGGTTGTGTTTTCAAAGGATCTCAAGTGTCTGGTGCATAGAAAGTGTTGGCATGCCTTGATCCCTTGATCATGGTCAATCACAGTCTATAAGGAATTGACATCTAGTGTAACCAATAGGATATCATTTTCCCATTGAATATCTTCCAACTTTCCTAGAAAATCCTTGGTGTCTCTAACGTGAGATGGAAGGTTCATGACTGGTTCCCTTAAGAAATTGGCAATATATTTGGAAATGTTTTCTAGGGCACTGCTCATTGACCACATGATAGGTCTTCTAGGTGGATTAGTTCTATTCTTATGTACCTTGGGGAGGAGATAGAGTACCAGAAGCTTGGGAAAATCTGCTTCAGGAACAGTATCCTCCCATTCCAGCGTACCCTTGTCCCTCCAGTCAGTCAGTTTTCCCCAGATTTCCATGACACTGTTGGTATATGCTTCTCTGTTTATAGTAATATAAAATTTGGTGCCATTCAATTGTCTTTTGGCTATCATTAACATACATCTTTCTTTTCAGGAGTACTATTTTACCGCCCTTGTCTGCTGGACGTGTGATGATTTCAGTTTCATCAGATAATGACTTAATGGCTTGCTTTTGAGCATAAGGCAAGTTTGGATGTAAATTACTTATGATCAATGGTTTTGTGTCTAAAGTTTGATAAGATTTTCGGTCACAGTATCTGGGTGATTGGATGAATGCATGGGTGTTGCCTGCGTAGTTCAATGAGTACATAATTATTGCCTGTGTGATTGGAAGAGTGCATGTATAGTACCTGGGTGATTAAATTAGTCTAGATATCACACTTGATATATAATTGCATACATGGCTCTCTAAGAGTATACATTGCTCTGTTACTCTTTGTCCGCATGCATCAGTAAGTTTCTAAAACTGAAAATAGCAATGCTCACCTTTTGAAAGCACAAAACCTTTTCCTAATGGCATACCTATATAATTTCACAAATATTTGTTGTGTCTTCAAAACATATATTCAGAATTTCTCAAAGAAAAGTTACATGCCACGTGAAGCTAGCACACAGACTCTTAAAAGACATTCTGCACTATTACCCCTCCCTAATTTTAAACAGAGCATGTTGAAAGAAATGCACCACCCTCACTATATACACGACAATTTCAACAGCCTTGAAGAACATAGATCACATGTAAACATATATGTGATTTCATAAAAGATATACTCCTTCAGACCATCTTTCCAAAAATATATATACTCAACAGTCTCATTGTACATATAATTATCGGAAACCAGAAAAAACATATCTCACCATCTGAACATATTCAAACCGTTCATATAAGTTAAAAAACACGTCCTAATACATATGTATCAAGTATTACTACTTTATAATTTATAAAGAGGCAAAGCACATTTTCTTATGTTTTTTTCATGACTACAGTACTCCTGTTTAATAATGTGATTAAAACTACCACAGCTCCCAGAATGCAAATAATATAGATGTATCTATTCTGCACATAATGCTTAGACATTTAAAACACTATCGTTGTTAAAGGCATTGCTTATGGTAATTTATAACAGCACTAACATCTTAAACACATACCCTCTGCCAGATACAGTTCATCTGATGTGTTTTTTATCATCACTGTGATACTCTTTTTAATCAAACTTCCATATACATCTTAATTTCTAATGTACATTTTTTATATAATTAAAAAGTTATATACATACCAGTGAAATGATCTCATAGATTATATTGTTCTTTTAGCTCTCTCTGGATAGTTTTGACACTGTAAAGATTTGTAAAAACTAAGCACAAGAATGCTACATCACTCTCATAGAAAGCAACTATAAAATGGCAACCTCTTCAACTTTCCACTCTATCATCATGAGAAAGGCAGCAAATGAAACCATGTCTTTAATTTGAGACTACTCTAGCTCCACTTGTGAATGGTTAGCATCTGTTAACCCTCTCCCTCTCTTTCATACGAGGTTCCTGTCGGCGCGTTTTCACAATGTTTTCACTATGATCGAGGAGAAATCGCAAGAAAAATGGGAGTTCGAACCTCTAAACAGCTTCATTTAAAAAAAATTAAATACTACTCAACAGTTTATCACATAGTCCTGAGTTGGAAATTAAAGCTTGCCATTACTTGAATTGTTTCATCACTCCTCAACCTTTAAAAAGATGTTCTGTCTCTTTAACACCCTTCCCCCCATACACTCTTAGCTCAGTGTACCTAACAACCCAGTGGAACCTGTAGGTCACAAGTTCACAGCACATTCTAGAAGAAACATGCTACTTCAAATTGATATACAGCAGGTGTGGTTTACTCCACAGATGCAAAAGGATATCCATGTCTTTATTACATTTCTTTTTTTTAAATACCAGTCCATTATAAGATTTATTCCTAAGGCATCTAACACACCACTTTCGTGCTGACAGCATCCAATGAAATATATATTTATAAATTATAAACCTCCATTCTAAATGCTTTTCCTTTGGAAAACTACCTCATTCAGCTCCAGCCTTCTACTGACTACTATTGCTCCTTCACTTCAAAATGCTTAGAGTATGGATTGTGGGCCATAGCTATATATATTGGGCTAAAGAGGCTGCAAAAAAGAGAGGTATTGACAGGGACTTGGGTTTGCCAAAAGTGCAGATTACTTGGTTTGGCCAGAGAAGGCTACATTTTAATCAGTTGCTGGCTTTGGTTAAATCTATTATGGATTCCCAAGGTCCTCACCTCATGATTCTGCACTGTGGTGTCAATGACCTAGGCACATTGACTGGGGTAGGGCTTGAAATCCTAATGAAAGAAACCTTTTCAAAACTGATGTCGCTTTTCTCTGACACTGTTTTGGTGGACTCTAATATATGCCAAAGACAGAAATGGAAGCAGTCAAATCAACTTCTGTCCACAGATTCACAAAGCCAGGAAACATGTTAATAAAACTGTTTCTGTATTCCTCAGAGACCATCACAGTTATATTTATCTGAGCTAACTATAAATTACACCCACGCAATGCACTGCTTATGAGGTCACATATTACATCACTCATGACGTGGTCGGTGACAGCACTAATGACATCAGTAATGACATCTCAAATGACATCACTGATAAAATCATCTATTAAGTGTCAGTTTTTTCTAAAAGTTTATTAATGTTAAGTATATTTAGTAAGCTACAAACATTACTTAAATAAATATAGTTTGTGTACTAGTAATAAGTGATACTAATTCTAATATATATAGTGTGAATGACTGTGTGACTGCATGTATGTGTCTGTAAGTGGGTATCTCAGGGGGTGTATGGGTGTGAGAGAGTCTATATGGGTAAGTGGCTGTGTGACTAGCTGTGTGAGTGAGTGGCTGTGTGAGTGTTTGTATAAGTGAGTGAGTAGATATGTGAATGGCTATATGAGAGAGTGAGTGGATGTGTGAGAGGCTGTATGGGTTAGTGAGTGGGTATGTGAGAGACATATAAAGGTTAGTAATAGGGTGTGTGAGTGGCTGTATGGGTAAGTGACTGGGTGCGTAAGTGTTGTATTGGTTAATGAGTGGGTGTTTGAGAGACTGTTTGGGTGAGTGAGTGAAAGTGAGAGTACCTGTATGGGTGAGTGTGTGCTTGTGTCAACTACTGATTAGGTGAGTAAATACATGTGTTATTATCTGTATGAGTGGGTTTGTGAGTGAGTGTATGGGTGAGTGAGTGGCTTTATCAGTGACATTAGGGTTGAACGAGTAGGTGTGTGTGTAACTGTATTGTAGACTGACTCAGCATATGAATGGCTGTATGAGTATATAAATAGATAAGGGTCTTTATGTCTAAATGAATGGATGTGTCAGGTGCTGTATTAGTGAGTGAGTGGGTGCATGAGTGGCTATATGGGTGAGTTAGTGGTTGTGTGAGTGGCTGTATAAGTGAGTGGATCTGTGAGTGGTTCTATGGATCAGTGAGTGGGTATGTGAATACTTGCATGGGTCTGTGAATCTATATGTGAGTGGCTTTGTGGATGAGTGTGGGGATGTATGAGAGGTTGTACGGGTGTGTGAGTGGATGTGTGAGTGGTTCTGTGGTTGATGTCATGAGTGATGTCATTTGAGATGTCATCAGTGATGTCACTGTCCATGTCATGAGGGATGTAGTATTTTCCAGTCAAAATCTTAAAAACATGTGTTGGGGCCTGTGGGGTCCCTGTGGGACGCCCCAAGAAGCCCATGGAGTTAGGGTCTTTCTATCCAGACCCTTTTTCTTTTTTCAATGTTTTTTTCTGGAACTCAGCTCAAGCTGAGTCCCAAGATGGTTGACAAAACATTCTGGTTTAAAGTTCTGACAGCCAATCAGATCTCAGCATAAGATCGGGAGGGGTCACGGATCCTCTGCGTCCCTAAACATACACATTTGGGTTTTCTTTATTATTTCAAAAAGTTCTGAATGATTTACACCAATTTGCAAAACGGTTGCTTTCTGGACCAATAGCTACCTTTCTGCCAAATTTGGTGCAATTCCTTTCAGCAGTTTAGGCTGTGGCTGTGTCTAAAGTTCCTATGAAAATTCACATGGGGAAAATGCATATTGCTCATATTATTTATAGTAAGGACAGACCTTGTGTTTAGTCTGGACCCGCAAAAGGTGCTGCCAAAAATCCAGAACAGCACACCCCAAAAGTCATTTGACCCAGAAGGGTCTCTTTCTCACTCACCAGACTTTTTATTTTAAAATTCTATAGACCCCTCTAAAGAATACACATTGGTGGCTAAAGCCCTATCCACACTCCAAAGAATTTTGGAATCAGTCCTTTCACATTTAGGAAACATTCTGGAAAACTCTGATCAGATGCTGGATACCCAGTTAGGAATGTTAAAATATTTAGTAGAAAACAAAAGGAGGAAACAACAAACAAAAATACAATCACCTGCAGGAAAAGAAGAAAAACAAACAGAGGAAAACTGTCTCAAATCAAAAGCCCTTTCATCAATAGTAGAAGACACTACATCAAAGAAAGAAACAGCAACTCAAACAGGAAGGAGTAAACAAAAAACAAATAAGGAAAAAAATATACAAACTTATTCTTTAAGGAAACTTTTTAAGGACTCAAAAGTGACCAAAACTAAATTGCCAAGCATTGCATATTATCCAATCTTCACCAAACAAAAATCCAAAACCTTACCAAATTTGAGATCCACTCCAGCGACCAAACAAAAAGCAATAGAATCACCTATAAATAAGCCTGCAGTCTCCCCCACCCTAGAAACCTTAAGAAAAGAGAGGAGACTAAATAAAATCAGTTGAAAACGTGCAAAGAGAAGGGCAACAAGAAGATTCACAAAACAGAAGAGCCGGAAGACAAGGTTTCCAAAAACTCTAGCCCCCGATTTTATGACCTCAGGAAAAGAGGATGATCAAGAACTAAAATCAACCACGATAAAAAAACATCAGACTTCTTCATTTAAAAAGCAAAGGGCAAAATCCACTCATCTTAACCCTACCGCTCTAAGTTTCGAACCTATAACGACTATAAGTCAATCGCTGGAACAAAAGGACATCCATCTACAGGATCAATCGACAAGGAATACATCTGCTAAGAAGCTGAAGATCTTACCATGCAGTGTGGAAATTACGGACCTATTCCCCTCGGGCGAAGATCCCCTAAACAGAGAGAGAATAATAAACCTACTTCAAAGAATTCAACCGCTACAGTCACTAGCAAGAAATGAAATCAAATTAGTATCTTTTCCAGAAAGAACTAAAACCACAACAGCTGTCGTAGAATTTTGGTTGCCTGTAATCACGGGAATTATATTAAAAGAAAGCGAGACTTTACACAAATATGGATTCGACTTGGTTGCAGTAAAAGATAAAAATGAAAAAACAGAAGAAACCGCCATAATGATAAGTCAGTACCTTCGCAAAAGTCAAAATTGCACAAGCAGTCCCTCAAATTTCAACAAAGAAAATATAACAGTCTCGATTACGAACGGAGTAAGGAGAAGCTGGACCAAAAATATACAAAAGAAGGAAAATAAAGCCACTGAAAATACATGGGCATGGATAGCAGAGAATTTAAATAGCAATAAACAGGGACAGTAAAACAAGTGCTCTTTTTAACAATTGTCTGACTATTTCCTCCTGGAACATAGCTGGGAAAACCCAGGAGAAACTAGCAATAATTGCAGAGGAAAGACCGGGAATCGTGGCCTTACAAGAGACCTGGGCAACCTTAACGTTTGACCATCCCGACTACTTAGTATACTATATTCCAGCAGAACCGGTCGTCCGAGGACATGCTAAAGGAGGGACAGCAATTCTCCTGTCCGAAGAATATTTCTGGGATCAAGAAATCATCCCTATTAGCTCAAAGAACATCCAATGCATCAAGATCAAACTAGGGACGGAACGGAGGGAAAGCTCAAACAAGTTGCTCATTTTTAATGTCTATATTCCCCCGGGATCTAAAATGGATGCGTTAGCGATAGAAATATTCGAGGGTATCGAAAAGGTGGTAGAAGACCAAGATTTTCCGTCTGTTCTCCTAGTAGGCGACTTCAATGGGCAAATATCTGACGATACATTGGAAAAATGGGAGTATGGAGAAAAAGAAGAAGCTCTGGCAATACCTATCCCACAATTTCCAATAGGAAGCAAAGCTGACAAAAGAGGGAACATTTTATTATCATCACTTCCTATCTTGAACGGAGTAATATTAAATGGTAATATAGAAGGAGATATTCCGGCCTCCTATACAAGAAAAGGCAACCACAATTCCTCGATTCTTGATTACATGATTTGTAGTCTAGACATGTTCGGATCCGCCTTACAGTTAAACACCAAGTTCGAGAAAGGAAGTGACCATGCAATACTACATTTAAAAACAGACTTAAGTCTAAAACCAACATCTCCTGGGCATATCACAGACGTGGAACGTACAATACTGGTAAATCAGGCCCAAGGGCGGCTGCTGTGGAATCCTAGATCATTTAACAAAATTATACAAATAATAGAGATGGAACAACCTTTACAGACTACTCACTCAATACATCCAATAACAAACTTTGAGGCTGTAGTCATTTATCTGACTCAACTTATGCAGAAAATTTCACAACAACGAATGTTAAAACAACGGAAAAATAACAGACGGAGCCCAGATATACAGTCAATTGAATTAAACAAACTAATAAGGGCACAATTTCTTCAATTTTCTGAAATAAGAAAACATGAAATCAACAAACTAAAAAACCGTTGAAGGAGAGATACAGAAAAAAAGAAAAAAAAGATACAGGACAAAAAATGGGTGGACCTACAAACAGCAGCAAAACAAAATGATAAACGCCCCTATTGGAATATAATTGCTACTGAGATGGGTACAAAAAAATTACTGCAAGCAAATCCAGTCCCGCCATCGGAATGGGAAATATATTTAACTAACTTATACAAAACAAATGAAAAGACAGAAAGCAAGACACTACTGCAAACCAAGAGTGGAAGGGAAGAAGGTACAGGTAAAGAGGCTCCATCGCCTCTCCAAATCGAAGGTTACATAAAAAAGGCAAGATCATCGGCAGCAATGGGACCAGACCAAACTCCCATCAAGGTCCTTTAAAGTAACCCTAAAGAGTGGAGCAAGTTTTTAGCCAGCCTTTTTTTCTACATATTCGAAACAGGGGAAATCCCAAAGTCCTGGAAAGGGAGTATCATTATCCCAATACACAAGAAGGGATCAAGACTGTCGCCCTGTAATTATCGGCAGATCGCTCTTCTAGACGCAACTGGGAAGATATTTGCAGCAGCTGTTTTAGATCATCTTAAAGAGTGGGATTTTTCATCTGGAGCAATTCCGGTAAATCAAGCCGGGTTCAGATCTAAACACTCGGTCACCGACAATATAGCAGTGCTACAAACGATAATGGACAAATATGCCATTAAAAAATCCCAGGTAGTCTATGCAGTCTTTGTCGACTTTACGACTGCATTTGACAGGGTAGACAGAGACATGCTATGGAAAAAACTCCAAAGAATGGGAATTCCGGATAATCTCCTTCAATTAATAATATCATTGTACTCAGGGACATGGTGTCAAGTCCAAATGGGGAGGGAGAAGGGTCTTACCAGCCCAATACCTACCCCTAATGGTCTGCGGCAAGGGTGCCTCCTTGCTCCCTTACTGTTCTCTCTATACCTAAGTGATTTGCCGGAAAGACTTAATCAGGTCAATAATTTTCCACCTAAAATTGCATCTTATAAAATCCATACTCTGATGTACGCAGACGACGTAGTCATTCTAGATCTGACTCCTTTCGGTCTGCAAAGGAATCTGCAGGCACTCACGAAGTATACGGAAGAAAACTATTTAATACCTAATGTCACTAAAACAAAAATCGTCCCGTTTACAGGAAGGAAGCGATATGTTAATTACAATTGGTCTCTAGGGGAAAACCGCTGGAAATAGTAAAGGAGTATACATATTTAGGGAGAATTTTTCACAATCGTTGCAAAACTTGCCCCACTTACAAAACCTGGGCCGTAAGGCTGATGTCCACCTAGGGGCCCTCCAACGACTTTACTCCTCCACTGGACAAAGACATTTTTCATCACTTCTACAAGTATATACCTCAAAGATTCCAGCGGTATTATCATACGCCATAGAATATATTCCAATAAGCCAATGGAAACAACTCGACCTGAGAGAAGGAAAGCCCTCCGGAAACTGACCAAGACGTCACAAGCTGTGCCGGTACAAGCTCTTCGTCTCGAATTTTCATTAGTCAGCTCTTTTGCAAGAGGGATCGCTAATATAATAAGATGGGCATACAACCTTGTTCATGCGGGTCAGGGAACTTTACGATTCCTACTAAAAATAGAAACATTTGAGCAAGACCTTTCGAATTATGTATTTTGTAAAAATGTCTCTACCGCTTTTAAACTATCTAAGGTTACCCTTGACATGTTAAAATCATGGTCACCAGCACATCTGAAACTTTTTTTAAAACATTTACCGCCAAGGTTAAGTATGGATCTTGATATCCAACACTGCACCAAACTATCTTTGTATAAGCAATATGCGGAAACTATTGTATTCAAGAAGACGCAACAGTATATCTCTTTTAACTTAAAACACGGAGTCAGGCGAAGTATTTTATTACTCCGACTAGGGATGCTGCCTTTGAAATCATTCACATATAAGTGGTATCCAAATGAAAAGGCGTCTAGTCTTTGTGACCTATGTAAAGGCGGAGTGCAAGATTTAGAACATGTTATTAGCTTGCCCAAACGTGATTGTCGCAGAGGCTAGGAAAAGATTCTTAAAACCAATTAGAACAAAATGCAAAATTAACACTGTTCAGAATCTGATTCTTCTTTGTAAGGAACCGCCTAATGAATTTGTGTGTATTAATATGTTCAATTTTTTTAAATCATTTTTAACTTTGTATTAGAATGATAATTTTACTATTTAAATGTAAATTTTATATGTAAAAATTTTGTTGTTCTCAGTTGAGAACTAAATCAAATAAACGTAAACTTATAGTAAGGACAGAGTTCCTATCAAATTGGTGATTTTCAGTTGCCTATCTCTTTGGTGCCGGTTGATGAATCTTCATAAATGTTTCCCCAAAAATTCACCTGATACCTCAAATGGGGTCTGGCAAGTCTAGGGGTGTTTTGTGTAGCAGGCCAAGAAAAAGGTGTGTTCCCAAAACACATTTTCCCCATGTTAATTCTCATGGGAACTATAGCCTGAACTGCTGGATGGAATTACACCAAATTTTGGCAAGAAGCTTGATCATGGTACGCGGATTTTGCTATTGTGTTTTGATGTAAATCCATTCAGTAGTTTTGGAGATATTATTTTGAAAACAAATTTGCATATCTGGGGATGCGGAATACCCATGGATTCAACTGTGTGCAATTCATGGATTCACATGGACTAGTGAACTCCTTATTCACTGGCTGCACCTTGACAAAAAAGTTGTGCTCACCATTTTGTTTGCCGGGGAACGCTCAGCCGCATTGAAAACTAGAATGAATTTTAATTGAAGGGGTCAGGTGAGAGGTTTCCTGACCACTTGTGAATGCTTAAAATGAGAGGTGAGGGAGTATTATGGCCATGAAAATGCCCCCAATTTATTTTTGATCATTCGTGGAATCCGCGCGTTGCTTGCGAGGCTCAGCGTGGTCCCCGTGTAACTTCACAGGGGATCTGCAGAATTAGCGCTTCTGAAAAAAAATATATAACTATTTTTATACTCTCTCTTCCTCTCATAGATACTCACATACCCATATAGATACTGCTACACCCACTCACATATGCATAAAGACACTTTCACATCCAATGTTACACACATGCAGACTCTGTCTCACCCATTTACAAAGCCATACAGACACTGTAATACCCATTTGCAACCCCATACAGACTCTGTCACCCTGATTCATATACCCATACAAATATGGTCACACCCATTTTCAAACCCATATAGTCACTGTCACACCCATTGACAAACCCATACAGACATTGTCACAACCATTCACAACCCCATACAGACTCAGACATACCCAATCATACACCACCGAGAGGCACTATTACACCCATTCACAAACCCATACAGACACTTTCACAGCCATTCACAAAGCCATACAGACACTGTCACACCCATGTACATACTTAAACATACTCTGTCACAACCATTCACATACCCATGAGACTCTGTGACTCCCATTTAGAAACTCACACAGTCACTGTCACTCCCATTGACAAACCCCCAAAAATTACTGCTGTACCCATTCAAATTCCCATACAGACACTGTCACACCCTTCATATACCCATACAGGCACTGTCACACCCATTCACAAACTCATACATATTTTGTTTTATATAACTTTGGGGTCATTTGACGAATCCTCGCCAAATTTTCAAAACTAATACGACAGTCACTTCCGCTGCTGTCTTGAACTTTTTGTGGTGATCCATCAAGCGGGGGCCTAGAAAAGGGGGGGTTTCAAAACGCTTTTTCTCCATGTTAATTTACATAGGAAGATTTAGACACGGCTACAGCCCGAACTGCTGAAAGGAATTACACCAAATTTAGCAGAAAGGTAGCTCTTGGTCAAGAAAAGCGCCCTTTTTGTTAAATGGTGTAAATCCGTTCAATAGTTGCTGAGAAATTCAAAGAAACTGCCAGTTCTATATATAGGGTCCCAATGGATCCGTGCTCCACAAGTTTCAATAATGGTGCAGATGGCTGATCCGGGCCCCCAGGAGATTTGGGGACCGCCACCTCCCCTGGGCTAGCATATTGAAATGTGGGTGAGTAGAAGATCCCTCCTGCTGCCCTGGGGACTGCCAAAGGGGTGAGTATTATTATTAAAGTGGGGGCTCCTGCGCCTCCCCGGTGCCCAGGGGACTGGCACCTCCATGGGGCCAAATTTTGCAGAAATGTGGGGGCCATCTTCCCCGGGCTATAATGTTATATTATTTGTGTGGGGAGCTCCTGCCCCCACGCAGCACCATGGACCACCACCTCCCCAGGTCAACTCATTTAAATTAAATAAGCGGGCTGCTCAGCCCCCTCATGGAGCCCTGGATAGCCTCTGGGACTGTCACCCCTGCAGGGCCGTCTCCAGCAATATCCCAGGGTTCCCACACACAGGACATTGAAGTTTGCTATGGCACGGCAAGAGCACAGCTCCTGCCATGCAATAGCAAACAGTGCTCTGCTTCGAGCAAGCAAGAGCATTATGCTCTTGCTTGCTCAAAGCAGAGCACACTTTGCTTTTTACACACAGGGAGCTGCATTTCAGCAGCTCCCTGTGTGCAAAAAGCAATGCTGGCTTCGGCAGGAGGTGGTGAGCCAGATGCGACTGCGGGGGCCTTCAGACTCCTCCAGCAGTCCCCAATGTGTAAAATGAGGGTGCCCTGGGTAGGACCATGGCACTCACACTACAGTCCGAGCTGCGGTCCCCGGGGCCAACATCGGTCTGGGAGGGAGTCCACGTGGCCTCCCTTCCATTAAAAAAAAATCTATTTATATATATAAAGGGACAGGCTCTGGAGGATGAGGTCCCAGGGGCTGAAATCGGCCCAGGGAGGGAGGGCCACGCAGCCCACTCTCTGAAAAAAATAAATATATAATCCTCTGGAAAGTTGTTGGAGGCCAAGCTTCCTTCACCACCACTCTGCAAACGGACCTCATGGTGCAGTGGTGGTTGGGAGATGAAGTCCCCTTGGACGCTGAGGGTCCATAGGGTCCAGGAACCCCTTCTGTTACCTCTAGACCCTCCCAGACAGCGGGATTGCTGAGAGGACTTGGTGGCCACACCTCCTTTCTCAATCACTCTGCAAATGTGCCTCCTGGTGTGCTGCTGATTGGGTAATGAATTACACTTTACTCTTGAGGGCCTCAGAACAAAAGTGGATTTCTTCCTCCAATCAGTAGTGCATCAGGAAGCGTGTTTGCACAGTGGTGGAGCAAGGGGCGTCGCCTCTGACAACCTCTCAGCAATCCAGCTGTTTGGGTCTTACTGGAGGTAACAGGAGGGCTAGTTGCCCCACAAGGACCCTTAAGAGCCATGGGGACTTTATCCCGCAACTAGCAGCGCGTCACTCAATAGTGTGGCTATTGTTTCACCTGGCCTGTCTCCGTCATCATACACATGTGCCTAAGCATGTGTATGTAAATGTTTTACATTCTGCTCAGTCTCCTCTGCCAACACAGTCAATTTGGACATAAAGTCGTGCAATGTGTGGTTTCCTGGACTATGTGGGACTGCTCCAGAAATCGTATGCCTAGTTCCAATTTAGCCAATCTGTCTCTGAGTGCCCTGCGCACACCATGCTGCTTCGCAATTAAGATCTGCTATATAGTGGCTTTGAAGAGTTTGCTTATTGATTCATCAGTCGAGCCATTCAAAAGGAAATAAGCTAATATGTCTGTCTTGGGTTGTACCTGAACACGGCATCTAAGAGGGCTGTGTGGAATAATCACGAGTTAGAGGTTTGATGTCGAGAAGCAAGGATTATAATGTACATGGGAGGTGATTAGCAGATTTTGTCCAGGTCGACATGTCTTGTGTTCTAACCCAATAATTTAGATGTGCCCATGAGCCATGTGCTGAAAATAGGTGTGTGTCTTCTTGAAGTGTATGATTTCTGTGCCTCCAGACAACAATATAGTTATTGTTCTTTTGTGGTATTGTTCTGCATTATTCAGTATGTATTATAATATTCTGCATTATATCATGAAGAGTTTTTGCGGCTACATTGTGTGTTTGATTTATGGAATGTGAACAATCATGCAGCCTGTACAGTATTACATTAAAATCAACTCTTCATAATACAGTTTGTGAGGAAAGGTCCGTGCATTTGTTCCATACCTGTTGTATAAATTCCAGTCAGTGTTGGGGCCATACATGTTCACTAATGTTCAGTGTTTTCCTAGAATCATCGATTGAAGGGTAATATATTGTTCATGTGGGTTGATTTCCTTGTTTGGCGTCCTGAGGGGTCCTCCATGCATGAGAGGTGTAGGAGGATACAGACATGTATCCACTTCATTTCCTGGCGATGGGAGTATCTGCGGAGGAGGCGAGGTGCGTTTCCTGCAAAAAGGTTGGATTGATACTGTGACAATCTACATACACCAGTATCTGTCTAGTTTTCCAAAGATTATTCAATCTCACATGTTCCACGTTATAAATTGAGTGTAGGATATATTGTTAGTCATCTTATGGTGCAGAGGGAAGCAAATAGTGTTCCCAATGTGTGTGTAGAGAGAGTGCTGAATCAGCTAAATGAAAAGTATACCTTTCCGTCACACATGCCAATGGTTTGTGCCACAGGGTGCAACTGCCTGGGCATGAAGAGTTTAGTTTAACCCTTATCACCCCTCCACACACACATTAGCATCCACAACCCATCAGTTGAATGCATTCCCACCACCAACATACATTCCAACCCTATCACCAAAGAATTATCAATTTGAAGGCTGACCAATAAACAACTCCTGGAGGGCAGCTGCGGTCTGTGCAGGTAACAGTGGTGGGGCAGTGAGGCCATGTTGGGGGATTTTGAGGGACAATGCTGAGGGGAAATTAATTATTTTTTAATTTTCCCTCTGCATTATCCCTCGAACTCCCCCAATGCGCCCCACCGCCCCCACTGTTAACTGCATGGACCGCGGCTGCTGGAGGGTGATGTTTATCAGAAAAGGATGTGTAAAGTAGTAAAAAGGAAGGGCCAACAAAGCCTAGTATATATATATATATATATATATATATATGACCAATTGGATTTGTTCACCCATTACCTTATCTACTGAAGTTGTCCGGGTGCACAGTGTCTTGTTGCTCATATTTACGTTCGGACACAGAGTCTGACTTGTGTCTTGGTCATCGGGAATCATTTGGTAGTCATTTGATTATGATGACAGCTCAATAAGGACCAACGCCGGTCATGGTGTAATCAGGCAGAAGCAACATTTCTATTCAAGGATCTTCAGTGACTTTTTAATCCACAATGTTCAATCTTTCTAACGGGGTAGCTTGGTGTAGGAGTGGTTTGGATGTGCTTCCTGCACCGCCATGGTGAAGTCAGGAAAGATAGATCTGCAAGTGCCAGCCTGAGGACAGCATCCAACTCTATAGCTGAATAGGCATGCTCACTCTCCTGTAAAGAAGGGGAAACGCTTTCTGTTCCAAATAAGGACTTTATGAGTGATTCTATATTATTTGGCCTGTTGCCTGTGTTTGTGGATTCTAGAATACCTATCAGTCGCAGGTCATTCCTCATGTTTTGCTTTTATAACATTGAGTATCATTGTAATTTCCAGATGTTTCTCACTGGTAGCTGTGGAAGTTTTCTTCATGGTGGATATGCACAATTCTGCAGTGTTCATCCTCTTTTCTTGCCTATTCAACCATACAGTCATCTCATCTACTCTGGCAGTGAGTGTGTCTAGTTTTATATTGAGTAGTGACTCATTTGCATATGCAAAAGAATGGTTTTTGTCTCTATATCTTCAGTGCCTCTACTTGCTCTGTGACAGGACTAAAACAAAAATTGTACTTGTTTTGCCTCATTCTTGCCCACTGTTGCTGCATAGTTTTACATTGTATCTGTAAGTAGGATGCACTAGAATTCCCACTAGAATGTCCAAAGCCCCCATTGTAGGTGAAGAAGGTGAGGCGCTTTGTGTGCAATCACCTCTCCCCCACAATTCAGTGCCCACTGTCTTGCATGTATTTGAGTGTGCAGGCAGTTTAGAACCATCTCCACCAATGTGATGTAGTATTTTAACTATGTGCCACCACGTCCCTTATGTACATTGCAGTAGGAAGGCTCTGAGGGGGCAGTCAGTGCCCGCTATCTTGTCATAGGCCGTCAATCATTGGGATGTACCCCAGCCCTGTCAATGTATTTCCCACAGTGCTTAAAGTTGATTAAATGAGTACAGGAACTGTGATGCTGCATGCAATGCGGTGGTGTGAGGGAGCATGGGCTGTCATCAAAGGAGTGGCAAAAAACAAAAAAAAATGTTGTTGATCTTTTACCTTCAGGTGACCACATATAAAATAACACACAACTTAAATGAAAATTAAATACAAGTTATGTTAACCAGTGGAAAATGCATTATCAAACATTATGAAACCTGTATTAGATATTAAAATGCGCCAGTGAGCCACACAATTGAATACTGGTTGTTGCAGTGGAGAATTGTGACTTCTGTATGTTTAGGGCTAGGAGGTCTTAATTTGTGAGAAAAAGCCCTGTGAAAATGTAAGGCATTATATTATTTTAAACTTGCATTATACACAGTATAAGATAGGCTGCTACAAAGTGTGCCAAAAAGGTTTAAGATATAAAAGTGCTTCCAAAATCTAGATTTTAGTAGTATCCAGACTGTCTGTAGTACAAATATTTATTTTGTAACTGTCTTTTAAAAGCACACACTGCATAGCTTCTCTGGTGCCTCTCTTACAGTTGTGGACATTTACATTTCTTTCAGGGAAGCAAGAAGGCTTGTTTAGCTGGCTGCTCCTCCCTCGGTTTCACAGCACAGGAGACTCCCTGCTTTATAACGCAGCTGAAGCATTGCAACTGTCCAAAAAGTAGGAGAACTGTTTTCCTAAAATTAAAAAAGTATGAGGGGTGTGGCCTGGCCGAGGACCAACATGGCTACTGAAGCTCTGGTGCAGTGCTGCCCTTATACGGGCCAATTCCATAAACAAACATGCCATCGGCTGTTCCTTGTCATGCTGAAGTGCTGCTGATGACCTGCCCTCTGCTCTAAAGATGATTTAAGATGGCAGGGGCTGGCCGAGCATGCAGAGACACTGGATGCTGGCGGCTGCCTGACGTGGCTCTCGAAGGCCCCGCAACGACAGGAGTCGCAGGCGAGCCTGAGGGAGGGGCTTCTGCCGCTCCTGCCTGCAGACAGAAAATTGAGGCACGCAAGGCCGTGCATCATCCAAGCTAAGAGCTGCGTGCAGGAAGCGGCCTGACTACGGGAGCCTGAGCTGCTGATCTGCTCCTTCCAGCTCCTGTCAGTGGTGAGTTGTGTCGTACCTTGCCCCCCATATTTATTACCATCCGGTGAGGTCTTAACACCTGGGGCGCGGGGTACAGCACTGACTTCTTCATACTTGCGCCTGCTGGGCGGGATAGGCCTGCTCTACAGAAGAGACACCTGCTGCTGGTCACCCCCTTGGGGGCCAAGTGGACCCATCGTGCAAGATGGCTGTAACTGGAGCAAATTGCTAGGGGCTGAGACTGAAGCCCTGACACAACTCAGCGTACTCGCCTGTACACGTGAGGGTGCTAACCCTATCCCTGACAAAATTCCCTCCCTGCTCTACAGCTGGTACAGCCATGCATAATGCCTTATGCCCTGCACCTATTTTGATTCACTGCCATTGCATCGCTCATTACTAGCAGCCCAGATCTACAGCACCCTGAAGCCGATGTAAAGTTGGTGGCTGTCCCATCCACCCATGCATTCGCCTGGCAAGACTTTATATTACATCATGGGATGCACTGACCTTTGTCAGCCTGACCTGCTCTCTTTTGATATGCCCAAGACCCCTCGGTGTAGTGAGGAGGATGAGTCCCAGGGGGCGGCCTCGGACACTGGAGGGCCCGACCCTACTGCATCTGAGGGGACGGTGACAATCCTGGCTGAACTGCGAGTTGGCTTTAAATCGGTGGATACTCGATTAGCTGCACTAGCCACGCAGCTAGAAAATATGCATGAGCGAGCTGAGCGCCGCGAGGCACGCCTCACTTCAGCTGAGCAATGCATATCAGACCTTGAAAAGACTAATGCTGCTGATTCGAAGTGCATAGACAGGCTGGCGAGAATGCTGAAACTTACTGCTGCGAAGGTGGAAGGTTTGGAAGCAAAGTACCGCAGGAAAAATGTCCGCATCGCTGGAGTGGCTGAGTCCACCAACATGGGATGTAGGTGCTCATACGTGGATTCACTGCTGATAGACATGTTTGGCAGGGAAGCGTTTTCTCCCACGTTCTCAATTGAGAGGGCACACTGGACCCTTATCCCACGCCCAGCCCTGAGCGCACCAGCATGGCTGATCATAGCTAGGCTCCTCAACTACCAATATCGGGACAAGGTCCTGCGCCTCGCTAGGGAGAGATCTACATTGCAGTATCAAGGCATGACCCCATCATTTTTCCCTGACTTCACGCACATTGTGTAGGAAGCCCGCCAAAGATTTGTTGATGAGAAGTGCTGCCTGGCAAAAGCCAACGTGAAGCACCCCATGTTATAGCCTTCCCCACTGCGTGTTTAACACAATGGTAAAACACACATTTTGATACTCCACCACAGGCCATCACTTTCTGTGAGCAAAACGGACTAGGCCCATCCTCGACTACTGATACTGGGACTGAGTCACCCCAATACATGCTGACCCGGGCATGTTCTGTCAGTGGACAGCTACAGTCTGCAGCACGCTCTGCGGTGATGGGCAAACAGACAGCAAAGTAGAATTGACAAATATGGAGATCTGGGGCTACTGAGAGTGGTGATTGACATTGAGAAACGCATTGGCCTACCTTTATTTGACATTTTAATATCAGTCCGTAGGCACCGCACTCTGAGTGTTGCCCCCCTCTAGAATGACTCCGCCGCTAAGTGTTTCTTCCTTGTTGGTTGTTATTATGTTGGGATGCACCGGGAGCAAGTTGGTTGCTTCGCAATGTGGGTGGGGGACAGGGTAGTTGATATGATAAGTTTCTTGAAAAATGTCTAACTTGCAGCACACGGGAGGGACTCTAAACACATTGACTGCATTACCTGTACATGAACATCACTTTCTCTATTGTTGCAAATACATGATTAGTTAAATGCCAGTAACCTCTACAGGAGTGGAAGGGACACCATTTAAATGCATCACATGGAATGTGCGTGGACTGTCCAATCCGCATAAGGGGCGCCAAGCACTATCATATCTATCCAGACATGGAGCCCAAGTTGCATTCCTGCAGGAAACACACCTTCCCCCTGGCGTTCTTAGTTGTTTTGCAGCTTCCTGGGGGGCAAACCGCTTCTTTGCTAATTACAGCATGTACTCCAGAGGAGTATGTATAATGGTACATAGATTCATCCCCTTCATCACCCGAGAGGTCACAGGATGATCCGGAGGCCCGCTACCTACTGGTCCACAGCATGTTAGCTGATTTACCTGTTGTGGTAGTAAATATTTATGCGCCAAATGTAGACTCACTCGACTTTTTTACAGGTCTCGCGTTACAGCTTGACCGACTGCACAGCCACACAATACTCATGGGGGGAGATTTCAACCTCATATTAGACCCAGCAATAGACACCACGGACACTGGGTATGCCACTAAGCCACACTCTCACAAAAAGTTTACTTCCTTATTGCTTTCTAACCTCCTTGAGTTTGCTTGGCGACTTAAACATCACTCATAAAGAAGCGAAACCTTCTTCTCTGTGCCACATGTCTCGTGGTCGCGTATTGACCACTGGAATATAACCCACAAGCTAGCGCTAGCACTTGATAACATTGTACATCTTCCCAGACCTCTGTAAGATCATTCCCTGGTACTCCTTACCTTTCAGCTTCCTGGGTCTGTGCTACCCCGTGCCCCATGGCGCCTTTAAGGCCTACATCAGAGGGGTGTGCATAGCAAAACATTAGGGTGTGCTCTGTTCTCTACGTGGAGAGCTGGAAGGGGTAAAGAGGGCGCTGCAAAACTTGGACGAGCAAGTTCAATGCCAGGATGCCGCCAAAACACTATCCAAACGTGCATCCCTAATGCAGGACTTCCAGGAATTGGCGGCCCGAGAAACCAAATATCTTAGTAAAAATGCGCGTACCTGAGTGTATGGAGAAGGCAAGCAACCAGGCCTCACTTTGGCCAGCATATTGCGCCTCCCATATCAGGCATCATTAATCATGCACCTCCAAACAGAGAATGGCTCAGCAGCCTTTGGCACGGATGATATCTCTGCCATCTTCTTTGACTATTACACCCGACTGTACTCCTACCGCAACGTTCGCACTGCAGAGGCCATTGCTGTCTACCTGGTGGAGGTGGCCATGGTTTGGCTCGACTCCGGCCAGTAGTCATTCCTCGCATCCCCAATTTCCTGTGAGGAGATAGCACAAGCCATTTATGATCCAAACGGTAGCATAGCCCCTGGCCTTGACGGCCTCAGGGGTGTCTTCTACAAAGCTGATAAGGCTGAGCTCTCCCCCATCTTTTCAAGGTCACTCACAAACGGTATACTCCCCCATCACTGCGAGAAGCAGTGAGAACCCTGATGCTTAAGCCAGGCAAACGCTCTGACAAATGTGCCTCTTACAGGCTGCTATCACTGCTGAATCACGACAATAAAATATTAGCTAAAGTTCTTGCCACCTGGCTCTCTGTGCTTATGTCCCAGGTAGTGTCACCAATGCAATCGTGGTTCATCCCTGAATGGTCCACATCCATAAACTTGCGTACCATATTTGCTGTCCTTGATCAGATTAACCCAGAGCTCGCTGCTGTGGCAGTACTCTTAGATGCAGAAAAAGCTTTTGACTCTCTCAAGTGGCCCTTTTTATTTGCTGCATTGACCAAACTGGGTATCCCTAACAATTTACTTGCACTGGTCCAACTCCTCTACGCAGAACCTCTGGCTCAAATTAGAATCAACCTTACCCTGGCGAACCAGTTCCTGCTATCCCATGGCACCCGACAGGGGTGCCCCTTATCCCCCTTCCTTTCATTATCGCAATGGACCCGCTTGTCGAGCACTTGCAGGGGCGGCCTTTGACTAGGGGTCTTCAATTCCACCGGGTTTCCCTGTTAGCTTCTCTATACACTGATGATATAATGCTGTTCATCAGAAACCCAGCAATCAGTCTACCGCCCTTACTCCGGGAGGTGGTTCACTTTGGAGCGTTGTCTGGAGTAGTGATTAATTCCCTTTAACTGAAACCACTACTAGCTGCGCTCTGGAGTTCCCTTTAAAATGGTGCACTGACCCACCTAAAAACCTTGGCATATATCTAAATTGCTACAGCACTGAGGTCACACGGTTGAAATAAGGCCCCACAATTGGAAAATTAAAAACCCTAGTGTATAAATGGATTACGCTGTCATTGTCCATTGCCGGCAGAGTTGCGATAATTAAAATGGTTGTCTTGCTGCGTTTCTTATATTTATTTCTCAATATTCCTATCGCACTGACTGCTGCGTTCTTTGATACGCTGCGCAACATCCTTATATGGCTGGTATGGCTAGGTAGACAGCTTGAGATTAATTGGCAGACCCTGAATTACCATACGCCCGAGGTGGCTTCGAAGTACCTGATTTTTATCTTTATTACTTAGTGGCACAAGCTCATTTCGGGTACCACTGTTATCATTATGATGCACAACCACAGTTTTAAAAACCTGAGGGTTCGCAGATTCAAATTTTCCCTCTTCCTACAATGGTCCTGCGTGTGCTACCCAGAAAAGCTAACAAAATCATACCCTCTCAACTCTCTCAGTTTGGTCCTGCTGGGCCTGGACCAAACTTCAAAGATACTTGGGTTACGATCATCTATATTCCCTGCAGATCCCACTGGCCGACAACCCCTGGCTGCCTTTAACTGCTGAGAGGCGTACGAAGCACACGCTGGCTGATTGCTGAGTGACTTCACTGGGGAAATTGTTTGCAGATACACTTTTGCGTCCCCACGCATCCCTAATAAACGGGCGCACCGATTCACACATGGACAGGTTTTGTATACATCGACTGCATGCTGCTGCTCGAGCCCTGGTCCCGACGGCTCCATTGGAGTCCCCCAAATTTCCATTATTGACACTGGTTATCTCCACCCAGGATAGCGCCCACCTTATTTTGCAGCTATACCATGCTGCCCTATCACTTAAACCTGTTCCAGAGAGGGAGTGCTGGGGCTTGTGGTGCAGATCTGGGAGACCCGATATCCAACAAAATCTGCTCTGAGCAAACCAAACTGATCTCAAATAATCACCAACATAAACTCCTGCTTTTCAAATATATACATCGTGCATACACCACCCCTCAATTGATGGCTAAATTGGATCCCTCCAGACTCCATAGCTGTATTAGGTGCACTGCTGATGATGCAGACTTCCTCCACTTAGCATGGGGCTGCACGCAGATAGCTGCCTTTTTGGATATGGTATTCAAGATCCTATCCGAAATTATTTAGATAAAACTGGTCCCGTCCCCACTCTTGGCACTGTTAGGCTACATTGAGCTGCTCCCAGTTGTGTCAGACATAAACTCCTGCACTTCAAATATATACATCGCACATACACTACCCCTCAATTGATGGCTAAATTGGATCCCTCCAGACCCCATAGCTGTATTAGGTGGGCTGTTGATCACGCAGACTTCTTCCACTTACCATGCGGCTGCGCGCAGATAGCTGCCATTTGGGATATGGTATTCCAGATCCTATCCAAAATGATTGAGATAAAACTGGTCCTGTCCCCACTCTTGGTGCTGATAGGCTACGTTGAGGTGCTCCCAGTTGTGGTCAGACGATACACTGCCTTCGCATTGCTACTGGCAAAGTGACAGTTGTCCTTGCATTGGAGTGCTGTCTGGGTTCCCACTGTGCAGGGATGGATGAGGGATCTGATTGACTCTGACACCATGAGCGACACATACGCTTCCTTACAGCCCCATCCTCTAGACTGTTCGCTCATGCCTCTGATGGAGAAACCTTGGACTAATTCCTACATTGCCCCGGATTGGGGGGACATAGACATAGTATGAAGAACCAATACTGTGACCTGTGATGAGTCATCCTGCACTGTGTTATGTTACCCTGCCCACTGTTAGCCCTTTTTCTACTGGCACTATTTGTTCCCCTTGTGATGCTGAATGACGATGTTGTTCCCTGTCTCCTTTACTGGCACTATTTTGCATTATGTGATGCTATGCTATTGTGACTTTGCTTGCTCTTTAGCCATGATGTCCAGGACCGCTTAATGTAACTGTAAATGCTATGATTATTCGAGACTTCCCCCATTGATACCAGCTGCGTTTTCCCACAGTGCAACTTTTGTTTTTATATCTTGTTACTTTACTGTCCTTTTCGATATGTTCACTATTCTGGTTTGTAAGGCTCTGCAAAATCAATAAAAACAATTTATAAAATAAAAAAAAGTATGAGTATGTTGTGCCGCTCTGAACCCCCCACTTTGACCATGAGTTGTCTACCAGTGCCACAAGCTGTGTCACTCCTCTCTCTATACTCTGTCAGTCAAAGACCAAGCACCCCCACCCCCACATCACTGCAGAGACACCAGGGAATTTGAGTAGGCTCTCTGGTCTATGCGTAGTGTTTACCAGTTGGGTTCAGTGTTGGGGATATCAGTCCATGCCTGTTGGGCCCGCAGCCTCTTTGCAACCTGCAAGGCCCTCCCCCTCCATTAGCACAGGAGAGAGGAGGACCTGGAGTTCTCTTTTTGGGCTGGTCAGTCAGTTAGTATAGTTCTCGTCCAGGACTGGTCTGAAGCAATGAGCTCTGTTGTGCCTCACAAACTCTAGAGCTACCACACCAGCCTGCTGTTCCCGATGGCCACGACTAAGCCAGTCTCTTCCATGCAGGTCACGCTCTGAATTCATTGAGAGACTCTGATCCTCGCAGTTCTTCCAGGCTAGCTGCATGGTACATTGGCGTCTACCCTTTCAGAAAATGTGCCTATGTGTGCTAGGACTTTTCAGTTCTGGGCAGACCTAATGGAGGAATTGCACAACTTAATGGGTAGAGCAAAGGTGTGGTTATTAATGGTTATGACTTAATCAGAGAACAGGTCATGATTGCATACTGAGTAATAAAAGTGTACAGTTTTGTGTGTGGTGTATTCATTTGCATGCTCACCAGGTTGTGGAGGACACTACAACTGGTGATGTGTGTGGGATCTGCACCCAGAAGAAATGAGACTGCTCTCCCTGGAAGTTTGCAATGCTTTGCAAATTGCTTGTGTGTGCCAAGTGCCCTATATTGATGAGAAGCAGTTCGAAGTTGACATGTGTAGAATTGAAGCCCCGCTCCAGTCCATATACGTCCCTCAAAGAAGTTGAAGGTCCTGCAGAGGAGCAGATTCAAAAGCCCACCAGAAACCCACTGGTAAGACCAAAAGAAGAGATACTGCACCCCAGTCTAACACACAACCATCATCGATACAAAGCGAAACGCTAAAGGTAGCCACAACCAGGTGCAATGAAGAAAGTAGTGACTAATAAGTACGAGAGATGAAATCATCACTTACCATCAAAAAAGAAGATGGTGGCTTACGACCAATCAGGTGTGTTGACCCAAGTACAAACACCTGGCCAGTGTTTGCAGGAGGTACCGACCCAGAAGAACAGCTGCTGTAACCTGAACAGCATATACTCTCAATGGCAGTAGGAAAGAGCTCGAAGAATGATGCCGCTGTATTTCTAAAACCACCACCACCATTCAACATGGTGAAGAAGCAGAATATATTTGGCCAGATGGACTGCATGGATCAAAGGACTGAAAGGACCATGATGGCCAGCAGAACAAGAACTGGCTGGACTGTTCCCATGAGGCACAGGGTCAAGACTGATTTGCACATAGCTGGGTCTGCACTGAGGTGGCGAAGTGAGCTAAAGAATGATGATGGATTCAACCCAGATCTGTGATTGGGGGTGAGTGTCTGAAAAGTTTCAGTGCTCCGTCCATCATCTTCTTGTGTTTGCTTTGTTCGCCTTAAGTTGGCAGGGTATGCCCAGACGTGGGTCCCTTGCTCACTTTGCCACTGAATTGTAAATACAGCGCATCCATGGTGGCGCAAGGACATTTAATGCTGGTGCAAGGAAACTGATGCATTTATGCAGATGCGTCAGTTCCTTGTAAATCTGTCCCCAAATGTCCAGGCTCAGGAGGACCCGAACAACCTGGATCAAGAGCACCTGGATCAATGGCTGCATACCAGTTGGACTAAATAGACAAGGTGCAATCAAGGAGAACGAGGATATACCAAATCAGTAGGACAAAGAGTAAGAGTAGCAGGATACAAGAAGAAAGATGGACCAGGACCAGCAGCACTAGGGATAGGAGATTGATGGTGAGGAGAAACAGGAAAAGGAGACTAGAACCAAGAGGACCACAAAGAAACAGGTTCCAGTGGTCCTAGACTGGAGGAACCAGCAAAGGCCATGATGGCCAAATGGCAACGTTTATGATAACAAGAACAATAGGACAAGAAGGAGCAGGATGACTAGTACCAAGGAGACCATGACTAAGATAGCAGGTGAGTCAGGTCAAGGAAAACAAGGTATGGAGGATCCCAAACTATATGAAACATGGTCAAGAGGGTCAAGGGCAATGGGCAAGGAATCTCAAGAAGGACAAGTGCAATGAAAAATAAGAATAGCATGACCTAGGCCAGGAGTGCAAGCAGGGATACAGAGAGCCAGAGTCATAGGTAGAAGTTATAAGAGGACTTGAAAACAAAGGACTATGTGGATCAGGATGATTAGTGCGAAGAGGATCAGGACTTTGAGAACCAGGACCAGGAGACCATGGTAAGGAAGTAAAGGAGGATCAGGACCAGGGACATCAAGACCAGGATAATCACAAACTGGAGTTTGAGGCACAGGGCTAGGCACAGGATGGACAAGCAACAGGAAGACCAGGGGAAGAAGATCATGACCAGGTCCAAGAAAACAAGATCCAGGTCAATAGGACAGGGGGCCAGAATAAAAGAGAAAGATGAGGGTAGTCAGTACAAAGGATATCAGGAGGACAAGAACAAGAGGACCAGAATCAAGGATGATTTTAAGGATCAACACCAATAGGACCAGTAACAGGCCTAGGAGTGCCAGAGGGAACACGACCATAGGACCAGGGACCAGAGTATCAAGTGGAGCAGAAATACCAGGACTGGGGTGTAGCAGGACCAGAGTGACGAAGATCAGGAGGACTAGAACAGTTAGAGCCAGGAAGACCAAAGGGCTTGGACATTGATGTCCATGAGGACCAGGATGAAAATGACAAGGCTCAGAAGGACCCAACAAAGAGATCCAGAACCAAGAGAGCCTCGACCAGTGGGTGCAATGCCAGAAAAACTATGAGGACAAGGCACAGTGCCAACAGAAACAGGATGATCCAAAACAGGAAGACAAGAGCTAAGATGTCAAAGCCTAAGAGGGCCAGGACAACTGGTAGACCAAGAGAACCAGCAGAGCGTGGAACTGACGTACTGGGATCAGATGAGCAGGGTGGGAAGGATCAGAAAGATCAAGTCAAATGGACCGGGGTCAAGAGGATCAATAAATAAAAGAAGGAGCTAGGAAAAGAAAGTCTGAAAGGACCATGATGGCCAGCAGAACAAGAACTGGCTGGACTGTTCCCATGAGGCACAGGGCCAAGACTGATTTGCACATAGCTGGGTCTGAACTGAGGTGGCGAAGTGAGCTAAAGAATGATGATGGATTCAACCCAGATCTGTGAATGGGGGTGAGTGTCTGAAAAGTTTCAGTTCTCCGTCCATCATCTCTTTGTGTTTGCTTTGTTCACCCTAAGTTGGCAGGGTATGCCTAGACGTTGGTCCCTTGCTCACTTTGCCACTGGACTCAACCTAGCCTGGCTGATGAAGGGTGTTTCCTAGAAACTGGTCCCAGGATTCTCATTTCCGGTTCAGGGAAGACCTGGCTTGGCAGTTCGGGCTGGACTGTTCCCATGAGGCACAGGGTCAAGACTGATTAGCATATAGCTGGGTCTGAACTGAGGTGGGGAAGTGAGCTAAAGAATGATGATGGATTCAACCCAGATCTGTGACTGGAGATGAGTGTCTGAAAAGTTTCAGCGCTCCGGCCATCATCTCCTTGTCTTTGCTTTGTTCGCCCTAAGTTGGCCGGGTATGCCCAGAAGTGGGTCCCTTGCTCACTTTGCCACTGGATTCAAGCTAGCCTGGCTGATGAAGGGTGTTACCCAAAAACTGGTCCCAGGATGCTTGTTTCTGGTTCAGGGAAGACCTGACTTGGCAGTTCGGGCTGGACTGTTCCCATGAGGTACAGGGTCAAGACTGATTTGCATATAGCTGGGTCTGAACTGAGGTGGGGAAGTGAGCTAAACAATGATGATGGATTCAACCCAGATCTGTGACTGGAGGTGAGTGTCTGAAAAGTTTCAGCGCTCCGTCCATCATCTCCTTGTGTATGCTTTGTTCGCCCTAAGTTGGCAGGGTATGCCCAGACGTGGGTCCCTTGCTCACTTTGCCACTGGATTCAAGCTAGACTGGCTGATGAAGGGTGTTACCCAGAAACCGGTTCCAGGATGCTTGTTTCTGATTCAGGGAAGACCTGGCTTGGCAGTTCCGGCTGGACTGTTCCCATGAGGCACAGGTTCAAGACTGATTTGCATCTAGCTGGGTCTGAACTGAGGTGGCGAAGTGAGCTAAAGAATGATGATGCTTTCAACCCAGATCTGTGACTGGGTGTAAGTGTCTGAAAAGTTTCGGTGCTCTGTCCATCATCTCCTTGTGTTTGCTTTGTTCGCCCTAAGTTGGCAGGGTATGCCCAGACGTGGGTCCCTTGCTCACTTTGCCACTGGATTCAAGCTAGCCTGGCTGATCAAGGATGTTACTCAGAAACCGGCCCCAGGATGCTTGTTTCCGGTTCAGGAAAGACCTGGCTTGGCAGTTCGGGCTGGACTGTTCCCATGAGGCACAGGGTCAAGACTGATTAGCATATAGCTGGGACTGAACTGAGGTGGGGAAGTGAGCTAAAGAATGATGATGGATTAAACCCAGATCTGTGACTGGAGGTGAGTGTCTGAAAAGTTTCAGCGCTCTGTCCATCATCTCCTTGTATTTGCTTTGTTCGCCCTAAGTTGGCAGGGTATGCCCAGACATGGGTCCCTTGCTCTCTTTGCCACTGGATTCAAACTAGCCTGGCTGACGAAGGGTGTTACCCAGAAACCGGTCCCAGGATGCTTGTTTCCAGTTCAGGGAAGACCTGGCTTGGCAGTTCGGGCTGGACTGTATCCATGAGGCACATGGTCAACACTGATTTGCATATAGCTGGGTCTGAACTGAGGTGGCGATGTGAGCTAAAGAATGATGATGCATTCAACCCAGATCTGTGACTGGGGGTGAGTGTCTGAAAAGTTTCAGTGCTCCGTCCATCATCTCCTTGTGTTTGATTTGTTAACCCTAAGTTGGCAGGGTATGCATAGACGTGGGTCCCTTGCTCACTTTGCCACTGGATTTAAGCTAGCCTGGCTGATGAAGGGAGTTACCCAGAAACTTGTCCCAGGATGCTAGATTCCAGTTCAGGGAAGACCTGGCTTGGCAGTTCGGGCTGGACTGCTCCCATGAGGCACAGGGTCAAAACTGATTTGCATATAACTGGGTCTGAACTGAGGTGGGGAAGTGAGCTAAAGAATGATGATGGATTCAACCCAGATCTGTAACTGGGGGTGAGTGTCTGAAAAGTATCAGCGCTCCGTCCATCATCTCCTTGTGTTTGCTTTGTTCGCCCTAAGTTGGTAGGGTATGCCCAGACATGGGTCCCTTGCTCACTTTGCCACTAGTTTCAAGCTAGCCAGGCTGATGAAGGGTGTTTCCCAGAAACAGGTCCCAGGATGCTCGTTTCCGGTTCAGGGAAGACCTGCTTGGCAGTTCGGGCTGGACTGTTTCCATGAGGCACAGGGTCAACACTGATTTGCATATAGCTGGGTCTGAACTGAGGTGGGGAAGTGAGCTAAAGAATAATGATGGATCCAACCCTGCTCTGTGACTGGATATGAGTGTCTAAAAAGTTTCAGTGCTCTGTCCATCATCTCCTTGTGTTTGCTTTGTTCGCCCTAAGTTGGCAGGGTATGCCCAGATGTGGGTCCCTTGCTCACTTTGCCACTGGATTCAAGCTAGACTGGCTGATGAAGGGTGTTACCCAGAAACCGTTTCCAGGATGCTTGTTTCTGATTCAGGGAAGACCTGGCTTGGCAGTTCCGGCTGGACTGTTCCCATGAGGCACAGGGTCAAGACTGATTTGCATATAGCTGGGTCTGAACTGAGGTGGCAAAGTGAGCTAAAGAGTGATGATGCTTTCAACCCAGATCTGTGACTGGGGGTAAGTGTCTGAAAAGTTTCAGTGCTCTGTCCATCATCTCCTTGTGTTTGCTTTGTTCGCCCTAAGTTGGCAGGGTATGCCCAGACGTGGGTCCCTTGCTCACTTTGCCACTGGATTCAAGCTAGCCTGGCTGATCAAGGATGTTACTCAGAAACCGGCCCCAGGATGCTTGTTTCCGGTTCAGGAAAGACCTGGGTTGGCAGTTCGGGCTGGACTGTTCCCATGAGGCACAGGGTCAAGACTGATTAGCATATAGCTGGGACTGAACTGAGGTGGGGGAAGTGAGCTAAAGAATGATGATGGATTAAACCCAGATCTGTGACTGGAGGTGAGTGTCTGAAAAGTTTCAGCGCTCTGTTCATCATCTCCTTGTATTTGCTTTGTTCGCCCTAAGTTGGCAGGGTATGCCCAGACATGGGTCCCTTGCTCACTGTGCCACTGGATTCAAGCTAGCCTGGCTTATGAAGGGTGTTACCCAGAAACCGGTCCCAGGATGCTTGTTTCCAGTTCAGGGAAGACCTGGCTTGGCAGTTCGGGCTGGACTGCTCCCATGAGGCACATGGTCAAAACTGATTTGCATATAACTGGGTCTGAACTGAGGTGGGGAAGTGAGCTAAAGAATGATGATGGATTCAACCCAGATCTGTAACTGGGGGTGAGTGTCTGAAAAGTATCAGCGCTCCGTCCATCATCTCCTTGTGTTTGCTTTGTTCGCCCTAAGTTGGTAGGGTATGCCCAGACATGGGTCCCTTGCTCACTTTGCCACTGGTTTCAAGCTAGCCTGGCTGATGAAGGGTGTTTCCCAGAAACAGGTCCCAGGATGCTTGTTTCCGGTTCAGGGAAGACCTGCTTGGCAGTTTGGGCTGGACTGTTCCCATGAGGCACAGGGTCAACACTGATTTGCATATAGCTGGGTCTGAACTGAGGTGCGGAAGTGAGCTAAAGAATAATGATGGATCCAACCCAGATCTGTGACTGGATATGAGTGTCTGAAAAGTTTCAGCGCTCCGTCCATCATCTCCTTGTGTTTGCTTTGTTCGCCCTAAGTTGGCAGGGTATGCCCAGACGTGGGTCGCTTGCTCACTTTGCCACTAGGATTCAAGCTAGCCTGGCTGATGAAGGGTGTTCCCCAGAAACCGTTTCCAGGATGCTTGTTTCTGGTTCAGGGAAGACCTGGCTTGGCAGTTCGGGCTGGACTGTTCCCATGAGGCACAGGGTCAAGACTGGTTTGCATATAGCTGGGTCTGAACTGAGGTGGCGAAGTGAGCTAAAGAATGATGATGGATTCAACCGAGATCTGTGACTGGGGGTGAGTGTCTGAAAAGTTTCAGCGCTCCGTCCATCATCTCCTTGTGTTTGCTTTGTTCGCCCTAAGGTGTCAGGTTATGCCCAGACGTTGGTCCCTTGCTCACTTTGCCACTGGACTCAAGCTAGCCTGGCTGATGAAGGGTGTTTCCCAGAAACCGGTCCCAGGATGCTCGTTTCCGGTTCAGGGAAGACCTGGCTTAGCAGTTCGGGCTGGACTGTTCCCATGAGGCACAGGGTCAAGACTGATTTGCATATAGCTGGATCTGAACTGAGGTGGGGAAGTGAGCTAAAGAATGATGATGGATTCAACCCAGATCTGTGACTGGCGGTGAGTGTCTGAAAAGTTTCAGCGCTCCGTCCATCATCTCCTTGTGTTTGCTTTGTTCGCCCTAAGTTGGCAGGGTATGCCCAGACGTGGGTCCCTTGCTCACTTTGCCACTGGATTCAAGCTAGCCTGGCTGATGAAGGGTGTTACCCAGAAACCGGTCCCAGGATGCGTGTTTCCGGTTCAGGGAAGACCTGGCTTGGCAGTTCGGGCTGGACTGTTCCCATGAGGCACAGGGTCAAGACTGATTTGCATATAGCTGGGTCTGAACTGAGGGGGGGAAGTGAGCTAAAGAATGATGATAGATTCAACCCAGATCTGTGACTGGAGGTGAGTGTCTGAAAAATGTCAGCGCTCCGTCCATCATCTCCTTGTGTTTGCTTTGTTCACCCTAAGTTGGCAGGTTATGCCCAGACATGGGTCCCTTGCTCACTTTGCCACTGGATTCAAGCTAGCCTGACTGATGAAGAGTGTTACCCATAAACCGGTCCCAGGATGCTTGTTTCCGGTTCAGGGAAGACCTGGCTTGGCAGTTCGGGCTGGACTGTTCCCATGAGGCACAGGGTCAAGACTGATTTGCATCTAGCTGGGTCTGAACTGAGGTGGCGAAGTGAGCTAAAGAATGATGATGCTTTCAACACAGATCTGTGACTGGGGGTAAGTGTCTGAAAAGTTTCAGTGCTCCATCTATTATCTCCTTGTGTTTGCTTTGCCCTTTAAGACCTGATCTTCATAGACCTCTCCAATCTGGTCCTGATTCTCCTGGCACTCGGCCTCCTGTTACTTGCCCACCTGGCTCTGCAATAACGTGTACTGTCACAGACCATTCTAACCTTTCATAGTTCTAATATTCCTTGACCTCCAGTTCATCCTTGTCTAAGAACTTCCTAGGTCTGCCTTTCCTGGTGATGATTGGACTGGTCATCATTCCCTTGTACTCCTGCCAATAGTCAGTTGGATCATGGGTCTCATGTTTCAAAGGCTTCCAATCCTGGAGCTTTTCATTCTTGTCCATCATTCCTTCTGGTCCTTCTCTCCTTGTTTATATAATCCCCTTGTTTGTCTGTTCCTTATCATGTCGTCTAGTTCCTATATATAACCTATAAAGAATCTGCGCGTTCGCATAACATGAACTGTGGGCTTGGGGGCAGACTGACCACGAGCACCCCCACCGAAAATGTTAGCCTGTTTGCATTAGCTAGCTCACAGTGCCACTAGTGTCTCCTCTTATCGGGGAGAGAATAGTTTCAGGCAACCTCAGAACATGACAACCCTGATCCCTCAGGATCATGGAAACAATATACTACTTTTCGCTGAGTCACTCGTGCTCATTTATTCGGTCTCAGAGAGTTTACACAGAAGAAACTGTCTGGCGTGTTTACAATAAGAATTTATTGCACAGTTGTTCTTCTAGTGTAAAATGTATGCGCTGCAACAACCGTTAGACAGTAGCAGATATATATGATTAGCAGTACAGTGAAAATAAGAGGATAGTACAGTTCTACCATCTTGCAATAATCATGAATACATACATGAATATAAAATGCTCGATAAAATGCGCTCACTCCTACGACGCCTATCTAGATGTACCTAAGTGGACCTAGCATGTGAGTAGGTGTGAAGCCAAGAATCCCTCTAGGATTAAGTCTAACCCAATTACCTGAAGTGAGAGAGTGTGGGACCCCGTCCTGGTCTCGAGTTGGACACCCCGCGAGGGCTGTGTTAGACCACTGTCAGCTGGAGCGTCTGCATGCAGGAGCCTCAGCATCTCTGGTCAGTGTGTCGGCCTGGAAGTCTTGGTTCCCTCTACCAACCCTAGCAAGATGTGCTGTATTTTTACAAAAAGTATCTAGGGTTTCTTTGTCCCTTGTTTCTTGTATTAGCCATTGTTGGATTTGAGGATGACGTATGGGATGAACCGTGTACGTAGATATTATGCAGGTGGTGTAGCCCCTGCCTGGTTTCCAAGAACCCTCATGAATATTCATTCATACTGTATGAGTCCATTGATGGAGTTATAGGACGCTATTGTTCAGTGAAAACCCTCCTTCTGCGCCTAGGACTAGAACTAGGTAAAGGTTCAATCCTAAAGGCTCGTTACTGTGTAATGTAAGGGAGATAATGTAGGTGAAGGTGTATGATACTATCCGGGCCTATATTAGGGTACCTATATGAAACAATACAATCCTTCGGATCCTAGTCACCTTGGTCCATGTAGTTCTGGTCCTAGTTCTGGTACTCTTTGTCCAGTCCTCATGTATCAGGTCTTCGGGTGCTAGTTCCACTGGCCTTGGTTTCCCTGTCCCTCATAGTCCCCTGCCCTCCTGCCATATCCTAATAGTTCTCCAACTCCCCAGGTTTGCCTATTCTACCTTGTTCTTGTCAATCCGACCATGGGCCCCTCAATCATCCTTCTGCTAGTAATGGTCCTATTGGGTCTGGTCTTCCTCTTCCCTCTGGCACTGGTCCACCTAGTTCCTAGGTGACTGGTCAACCAGGTTCATGTAGTTCTTGTACATCTGGTTTAGGATCCTCCTCAGTCTGATACTCCTGGACCCTCTGATCCTGGTTTAACTGAACCTAGACTGTGTTGCCCTTTATACCCCTATGGTCATTCTAATGTAGGGTCTCTAGAGACTGTTAGCCCTGGTGCTTTCTGGTTGTGGTCTTCCATGTCCTGGCCTTTTTGCTTCTGGACCCTTGGTCTTCCTTGATCTGATGTCTGTCATCTTGGCTCTCCTGTCTCCTGTCTTTCTTCGTATTGGTCTCCTGGTACTGGTCCTCTTCGGTCTGTCTACTTCAGTCTGCTACTCATTCCCATGGTTGTCCTTGTCCTTGTCATTCTGGTTGGTGTACACAGGCCCTCATAGCCCTTCTTGTTGTTATGGTCTTGAGCTTTCTGTTCCTTATAACTCTGGTCCTTCTGTTTTTTCGAACTCTTGTCCACTAGGACCATATACCCCTGGTCTACAACCGCCTGGCCCTCCTGATTTTTCTCACCCTGGTCCCATTACCTCTAGTACTATATTTCATTTTCCTGCTCCTCATTGTCTATCTTTGCATAGACAATGCCTTTGGCAATGTACTCTCCTCCTCATAGATTAGGTCTCTCTGTGCCTCATTTTTCTTGTCCTGGCCCTTGTGTCTCTGGTCATCCTAGCTCTCCTAGTGGTCACCTTTTGCCCCTTATTCTCCTACTTTTCATCCTCCTATTGCTTCCTTCCCCAGCCCCCTCCACAATGACTTTAGTCAGATACTGCCTCCAAGAGTGTCACACATATTTTATTTGTCTTTCTGATTTCTATTGCTGAAACAGAACTGTCAAGTACAGAAGTGAGGTCCCAGTAGAGACAGGACATTGCCCACTTGAAATACTGATGAACATGTTAAACATCAAAACTACCATTCCCAAGATGCATTGTGCAGGTGACTAAAATTACAGTATGGCTGAAGTGGGGCACTCATTACATGGGACCCTACTCTGCTGGCTGAATAGTATGAAAATGTGTGTTTATTCAAGGCAGCAGAGTAGACTCCTCCTGTACACTACTCAGCGCATTACTTGCCTGTCTCCTGATTTCACTTCCCAATTCCAAAGAAGCACTATTACAGTGTCTTGCACAATTTACCTCCTGCAAGTGCCCAGTAGCAGCGTGTCCCCAAAAACCAATCACCTACTTTTTGTGTCCCTTCCTATGGGCACCAGAAACCACTTATGTGTCTGCATTCCCTGTTTGCTGCTGCTTGTTAATTGCTGCTGTGTTGCCAGATTTGAAATGATAAGCAACCACACTATTCCTTAAACAGAAGCCTAATGCTAGCACAAGGCCTTTAAAAAAAGCCCAAAAAGAGCTCAGACCTCAAAAACATCAGAAGGAGCATCATGAACATTAACAATGCAATGTATTCCTATGAGTGAATAAAACATTTATGTAACATGCTTTAAAACCAGACTCATTATTCTTTGCAGACAGCCAAATACTCCCTGACTGAAGCACAAAATATCTGTGTGCCATATCCTGAAGCTTCTGTTTGATTTCTACATGTCTTAGTTCAATATTAAAATAACATAAAATGTTTTTATTCAAAATTGATTATATATTTTTTTCATCTGTAAACAGTGTAGCTCATTTCCTGCACTTACCTTTTAAAAACTATTGTAGATTTGCATATGCGATGGCCACCATTCTATCTTCACCTGACGTACCATTTTTTTTGTGGTTGGATAAATAAAGACCTCCTTCACACTATTTATCTGGCACCGGTTAAATTGTACATCATCAGCACTATGGCTAGGGAAACAGCAGAATTTTTTTACTGACAGCTGGGTAAATTGTAGAGACTTTGCACTATTTGGCCGGTGACTGGGTAAGTAGATAATTCCTGAGAAAAAAAGTTTCTGACTCGCTGCACGCCTCCAGGATGACTATATACAAGTCTCTTCTCATGAAAACTGATTTTTACATCAAAAAGTCTTTGAGCAGCAACTAGAAATTGATTATTAATCACACAGCTCCATGAACAGTATATTCCCATCCCAAACTGCTGCTGGTTTACTGCTAGTTTGAAAGCTAGCTCTCAGATTGGATGGATTACCCCCTAGAAATGTAGTGCCCTGCAAGCGAACACAAACAAGACAAGCAAGTGCAAAAAACTGGAATCCTGAGGGATGTGTCGCAGGTATTCCTCTTGAATAGAAATATATCCCTGGTAAAATAGCTGCAGAGGGCAGCACTGATCTGGGATGAAAGGAGAAGTGAGAAACCAGTGCCTATCATTAGGTTAGTGCTTGAAGCACATTGCCTCCAAATACAGGGGAGGGGCACATTCCCAATCCCATCTGCATCTGATATAAGTGAAAATGAAATTCACAACAGAAGTAAAGATGAAGTGCACTGCTTGGTAGATGAATATCCACATGTGCAGAGAAACAAAATGCTGGCACTCTCAGCGAAGAATTAATGAGTGATCAATCTTCTGCCCCCAGACATGGCTAAAAGGGTTTCCAGTTTTTGACCAAATCTCGCATGCACTACACTGTAAAAATTGTCCAGTTCCAAGATGGAACACTTCCATAGCATTCACCAGGGTAATAAACCTATCGTTAGGGTATGGATCTTGTAGAATGTCACAGCCACCCTCCCGCCATTTGTGCAGGGACATAGAACATTCTATAAATTTAAATGGGTGCAATAACCAAATGTTCATATCTGACTCAAAGTGAGCCCTCTTGAGGACGATCTTAACTGGCCGCTCCCATGCCCCGCACACCAGTCTGACCTCATAAGTTAAGGTTGTTCTTCGATAAATTTGGCAATGGAACTCCATTGCAAGTACCCCTCACAGTCTGTGTTCCCAAATCTCTTGGTCATCCAACCAATAGACCGCGTGCTGCAGTTGTGCAATCGGATAATTGATTTCCAAACAGGGTAGCTCAAGACTGCCCTTTCACCATATATGTTTTAGAGTAGCCAGGCTAACTCACTTTCTCCCGTTGGCCCACAGTAACTCTACAATCAACTTGTCTATGTCCAAAAAGAACTACCTGTGTATATTGTAAAGGGCCCCTTGGAAAATGTACAAGCAGTGGGGAGGTAATTTTATCTTTACCTAGGCAACTTTCCCAATCAAGGAGAGACGGAGTGTATTCCAAAATGTTACTGTAGGTTTTAGTCCATCAATCACTCTGCCTATATTTTCTACTTCAAATTCCTAATCCCCATGTGTTTTCAGTATCCCCACGTATTTTACCTTCTCAATTTCCCAAGGGAGGTCTAGTTCTGGCAAATCATGCACCAGCTTCTCCAACAACATCCCCAGTGAAACAATTTTGATTCAGTGCTTTTCACTTGCATCCCAGTGAGTTCACCAAACTCGGCCAGAACTGTAGCATGATGGGGTACTAATATAATGGGCTACACAATTATATTAATGCATCATCAGCATATAGGAAGCCCACATGTGGGGGGCGTGGCCAAGCAGGCTGCGATGGCGGACGTGCTGAGCTGAGGCTCCTACCTCGGGCACAAATCTTGCCAGTCACACCGCGCCTAGCCCATGCAAAACGAGCCTGCAGCTGTTGGAACATCACAGGAACCCGATGCTGGGTTCCCCGTCGTGATTCTACTGTGACTTCTCGATGAAAGCGAGCCCTAAGCGACTCCGGCCCTGATGGCAAGATGGCGGCTGCCGGAGCCCAAGGCTGATGCTTGGCCGGGCTTGTGCGGCGGGTAGGATTGGGGTTCCGCGGCCATGCTCAAGTTGAACAGAGACCAAATAAATGGTGCAGCCGAACCATTAACATCCCGTGTAAGTGAGGCAAAGTGGGAGGTGGACGAGAATCGGCGGGGACCGCTTGCGCCCCCCCACACCGGGATCAACAAGTGTGGTCGGGTAATGAACTGGATATCCGCCAAGCAAGAAGAGTAGCGGTATTGAAGCTCCCAGCCGCTGCCCTGGTAAATGAGATAAGAGGGAGGATAAGCCGGGGTGTCCAGAAAAGTGTAAAGGTCAGGCACGCCTGGAGTCAAGATGGCGGCCGCTCTTGACCTTACACGAATCCTGTGATCAGCTAGTACCTCAGCACTGGGTGAGCGGGGCCCCAATAGCAGCGCCTCAGCCCCGCCAGCTCCTAGCGGAGGGCCGGATGAATTTAGTGGTGTGAGCCAGAGCGCCCAGGAACTGGTAAAGGACAGGCACACATGGAGTCAAGATGGCGGCTGTCCTCAAATCAGAATGATTCCAGTGCTCAACTAGTGCCTCAACATTGAACGAGCGGGGCAGCGCCTCGTCCCCCTAGCTCTGAATAAAGGCTGGACGAGGTGGGTGACGTGACGCGAGGGTAGGGCTGTCAAGAGACAGGCGCACTGGCCCCCTCCCTTCCCCCTCCTCCAGAGCAGAGAGGATGACAGTGCGCCATAGGGCGCAAAAACAGGTGCCATAACCCAACGGCCATGGAATGGCCCCCTGGTGAGTGGCACAAACTAACACCAGGGAGCGGAAGCGGCTTCCAAAGGGTCACAATTCATGCCTGGGCCAAACAAATCTGAGGACAGGAGTACAGGGTGAGATACAGCGCAACGTGAGGGCTGAAGAACAATCACAGAGGCCTGGGGTACCATCCCCCCTTGCCCCCTTCTCTTTTTTCCCCTTTAGTGCTGTGGGACCGGGGAGAGAAATGAGCATCTCAGCCCAGCGAAGGACAGGAACCCGCTTGGGCAAGGTGAAACAGATAGGGGAACATTACGCACACAGCACCCAACAGTGCCAGGTGATACAAAGGCAGCCAGCAGCTACAACCAGCGATTCCCAGGATCAGCAAACACCCCCACGGAGGCAAGGAATTACAAGGAGACAGTTCCAATAGCAAGGGGCCCTCCAGGGCACGTCCCAAGAGAGAGGGCGCTAATAGACCTTGACACACTTGCTCACTAAGCCAGCGGAAAGCTATTCGCTTCAGAGTCCAGCCGGGCATCTACCCCCTCATCTTGAGAAGGAACATAACCCTTCCTAAAGGCCACACAAGCCCTGGACCAGCAAGATGGGAAAACAACGTGCTACAGCAGGCGCAGGATGTCAGGGACATCCAAGACACCTCTACAGGCTGAAGACCACTGCTTAAAGCCGCAACAGCCTCAACAGAACTGACCCTTGCAGCTATTGAACATTCCAGAGTTTTGATGGAGGAAAGGCTCGTTAACCTAACCACAAACATCAGCCTACTCCGAGACGACCACCACAAATTGGCAGATAAAGCGTCCGACAGGGAGAAAATTATCGCCAGCATGCAACCCGCAGTTAACGTGCACCAAGAGACCCTGCAGACAGTGCCAAGCCTTCCCCAACATGGCCAACACTCAGGTCCCACCACCCCAACCCCGCCATAGAGGCAATCGCCTCATCTACAGCAAATCCATAGTGCAAAGGACCCAGAATCCTACCAGGCCAGTGAGGCCAGATGCTCTAAGCCCGCCCAGTAGGACCGTGGCCCTAAGTCATCTCCCACCAACACCTTAACAATATTATTGATAGTAGTATAATATTTAGTGAGATGAAACCAGGGTATCTCTCACCGTCGATCCCCCAATCATAGTAAGGTTTGAACCTTGTTCCTGGCTAGCACACAATGGTATCAACATGAGTGCTATAACCAAAGCAGCAAAGAATTACAACAATACATGTTCTCAGTTGTCTAAAGAGGATAAGACATATGCACAATGTCCGCTCTGCCATCCCTGCTATTGGTCCCAGGCTTCGCTCCTGTACTCTCTAGATTCTCTGTGTAATGTGAAGGACTCCCAGGTGTTGGCCACACAATTTCAGTCCGTCAAAGTACTATCTGGGCAGACTATGATTCTCCCAGTACGGCAGACACCAGAGCGTGGCAAAGAGTCAGCGAAGTGCCTACGACTCCTAGGCCTGCGTCGTGCAACACCACCCCCTCTCTTATTGCGTTCCGGAGGATGCTGCTGAGGCTGCTCACCCAGGGAATCCAGCCAGTCATTGGCCTTACCAGGGCTTACAAAGAAATATGCTTTCCCTCTATGTTGTACCCTAAGTTTCAAAGGGAACATGAGGATGTATCGCATATCCTTATCTCATATCCATTTTTAATAGACCAAAAGTCTCTTCAGAGGTATTGTACTTTACAACATTATGTTCCGGCCTTCAAACTGGGATGTGTTTTATGGCCATGTTGCAGGATCCCATCACTATTCCTAAAATTAAACAAGCAAGCTATGATAGCGAGTGGTGGTGCACCCAGCCTGGGAGACAGCACAACAACCTGTGTGCCCTTCCAATTGTGAAAAATTTAGAGAGTCTTTTTGGCCGCAGGGTATTCTTGATCCAGCCCTCCAGAAATAGCTTGACAGATTGTCCCTCCGCCTTCTCAGGAAATCCCACGAAGTGAAGGTTGTTCCTTCTGAAATGCCCTTCTGCATCTCCCAGCCTTGCGTCCATTCAGGTCGATAACAACTGTAGAAAGACACTGTCTTCCTTAGAGTGGCCACCTCAGTCTGCAGAATTTGTACATTACTGTCAGCCTGTGAAACCCTGTCTGACATTTTACGGAAGTGTGATCTCTCTTGAACCCCTTATTTCTGCCAGCATCTCCAACATCGTAGGAGCTCCCTGTTTCCCAGTGGGGCATTCTGCACCATACCACCCGTTGTACCGTCCGTCTGCAGGGGCTGATCATAATTATCTTTTTTTTGTTGGTTTGGACTGTCTTTGTTGTTTTATCCTTGGCCATGTTGGATATCCAATGCTGTGCCCCCTTTGGAGATTCAGTTGCCCAACAGCACAGTTATCCATGGGAGACGGTGGTCACCTCCCCAATTCAGGCCAACAGGGACCACAGGCACAGCACAGCACTGAAGACAGCCCAGGGGCCCACACAACAGCCTCCCGCCACAGCACAACTGCTCCACTTCAGGGACTCTGATAAGTGCTCTTATTCACAAGGCCTTCAACCCTGTCACAGCGTGGGCAGCATCGATCCAAGGCAACAGTTTATATACCACCAGGCCACGATGTAGGTTGTGCTCCAAGCATGAGGAGTTTCAATTCATAGTGCCAGCCAATACTCCATATGCAGAGTAGGGCCCGACTCAGGCAATGTGCTCTTCCGCACATTAGTTCCTTACTGCTATCACAAAGACCCCCCCAATCAGCCCTATGCACCCATACTCACTGTCTGCAGGGTTCTGGTAGCCTCCAGCAGCCGCCCGGGACTAAGGAGACAATGAGTCTGTCCTACAGGCAACGCAACTGGCGGCACCTCTTCCTCGGCAGGCTCTATTTCAGCCCACCACCTTAATTGGCCACCGCTGGCCCCTCTGCTCCTCACATTACATGCTAGGGCCTCAATCGACAGGGGGGGCACAAAGCAGACTCTCTGTTGCAGGCCCCTGACTCCCGCATCAGCTTTGTCTCTCAGTGAGCCCTCCCCACAGGCCCGGCAGGCACACCAATGTATGCTGCATCCTCCTCGGAGCCCTAGTGTTACGGCAATCCCGCTACTAATTAGCTCTGCTGCCACTTGGGGGGTGATTTGGGGGTTACCTGGTTCTCAGGGCAGTGAACAGGTATGTCGGCATTCATGATATTACAGGATTGTGTACGTTTCTGAACGAGCTCCGGGGAAACACATCTAGGCAGCCATCTTGCCTGGAAATGCCCCTCCTGTTTTTAATGACATTTATAATTTCCCACCGCTTCAATAAAATCAATTTGGCTTTAGTTATTTGGACTCTCTCCAATCTTACCTTTCTTGATGGGTACCTGCTTACCATGTTTTTGCATACAGAATGTGACAGTTTCTTTGTCTTGGTGGACCAGTTTTATCAATACTTTACTATGGTCTTATCAATATATTACTGACTTTTGTAGATATCTGACAGCCCTGACTTTCTTATGAGCATGGACAACTCCCAACCATTCCTATTCTCTGTATAGGTATATAACAAATTGGTACACTCCCTTTTCATCCATAAACATTTGTCTAGAATCATCATTATCTGATTTAGAAGTAGAGATGATTTCCTCATACTTTATATGATTAGCTAAATTCCTAGGCCAGGCTGAGGGTAGCAACATTAGCAGTGATGAACAACATTAAAATGCCAGCACAGCAATCTAAATGTATAAGCAAATACACCTGATTAGCTCCTCAAATTCCAGACAATGAGGTGAATGTGCTATAAAGTGCACTACCAAAGATCACCATATCTCAAATTCCCATCCTGTGTCATGCGTGAGGGAGCATATTTTCGGAGTACACCTAGACAACAGATTACCGGTAATGTACTTTATTGCTAACTTGGGTAAAGTCCTCTCCACATCAAGAGACCACCAGGTATTGTTCTTGAGTTGTGCCTGGGCTCTGTTTGCTGAGATTTAAAAATTGGAGTATTGATTGATGGGGGTGTAAACACTTTTCAATCACAAACCACAAAAGTCACTAAATTAACCCTCTGGTAGTTTGGTACAAAAGCAGTCAGGCTTAATTAGAGGCATTTTGTAATGTATTAATGCAGCACACAATCAGTATTAAAATAAAACACAACACAAGAAATATCCCAAACCATTTTTAAAAAATAAAACTAAATTAAAATGACAAAAATCTAACCAGTAGAATTAGAGATGTGCAATGGTAACGTTTTACGTGGATTATGTGCCTCAAGCACAAAAACCCACTTGCGGTCCTCTTGTTGAGTAGATAGGTTGTTTCTCCACCATCTCAAGATTGTGTACTTTGAAGAGAGGGGTTCACATCATTTGCTACACCTTAAGGGTGGTGCTGGCTGAATGTGGACACTCCTCCTCATAAAAACTAATTTTCCCACCTGTCTTCCTTCCAAATGTGGAGCAGGACAGGGGCGTTGGCATCCCCCACTATACGATTTACTAAAAATATTTTTAAAATTCCATAAATTGTATACATATTAATAAATTGAATAGACAAACACATAATAATAATATTATATATTTAAGCAATATTAAAAAAATAAACTCTACAGAAAATGAATATACTACCACTCCAATTTATAAAACAGTAGACAATGCATTAAACTCATGAGGGGTAAAAATTACAATTTCTCTCCAGTCAGTGCAAAAGTAGGGAAAGCATTGGACTCAGGAAGGGTAAAATGTACTATTCCAACTCCAGTCGGTGCAACAGAAGGGAAAGCGTTGGACACCAGGGGAGCAAAATGTACTATTACCACTACTCTGTGTGCAACAGTAGGGAACGTGTTGGACTCAGGAGGGATAACATTTACTATTCCCACTCCAATATGTGATACAGAAGGGAAAGCATTGGATTCAGAAGGGGAAAATGTACTATTCCCACTCCAGTCGGTGCAACATTAGGGAACGCATTGGACTCAGGAGGGGTAAAAGTTACGGCTCCCACTCTAGTCTGTGCAACAGTAGGGAAAGCGTTGGGCTCAGGATGGGCAGACTTTACTATTCCCACTCCAGTGTGTGCACCAGTAGGGAAAGCACTGAACTCAGGAGGGATAAAATGTACTAATCCCACTTCAATCGGTGCAACAGTAGGAAAAGTATTGGATTCAGGAGGGGTAACATTTACTATTACCACTTCAGTGTGTGCACAAGTATGGAAAGCATTGGACTCAGGATGGGAAAAAATCACTATTCCCAATCCTATCAATGCAGCAATAGGGAATGCCAACAAATAAAATGTAATTGAAGTAAAAAAGCATAGCACAATTAACATATAGCATAATTAATAACACTTTTTTAAATACATGATTAAATAATTATAAAATTAGTATTACTTAAATAACTTCCCACTCTATACCTCTAAACTAAACAACACATACCTAAAATATAATTTAGCAAATATGAAAATATCACAATTTACATATTCAGCAATAAAATAATTAAGAAATTAATAATTATCGATTAATTATTTCTTAATTAACTTCCTGCCCAGTAGTCCTAAAAACCTAACAACCCACAAATACAATGCATCTTAAAAACTATAATAATTACGCACTTTACATAATTATCCATTAAACAATTAATAATAATGAACTAAAAAGTATTTAATTATATTTAATTAACTTCCCACCCTTTTCCCCTTCAAACCCTACAAATGCACCTGAAATATAACTTAAAAAACTGTACATACATAATTATCAATTAAACAATTAATAATAATTAGCTAATGATTAATTAATTATATTTAAAAGCTTTCCACCCTATACCCCTACAAACCCAACACCCGCATCTGAAATATAATTTAAAAATATCTTAATTACAGAATTCACACAATTCATTATTAATTAAAAAATATTATTAATTAATATTAATTATTAATTAATTAGAATTAATTTACTCCCTACCCTATATCCCTACAAACTCCACAACTAGCATCTAAATCATAACTTAAAAACATCTATTTCACAATTTACATAATGAATTATCAATTATATAATTAAGAATAATCACAAATTCATTACGAATTAGTCATAATACATTTACTTCCCACCCTGTACCCCTCTACACCCCACTCACGCACTCACTACAAAAGTTTGACTCAGAATGTAGTTGTATTCTCAAAAACTGAACAGGAGAACAGAGATAAGTGGCAATAATTTGCTGTTTAACCATTTGTAGAGGAACACTTTGAGTTGACAACACAGCAAATTATATGTAAATACTGCTATGATAAGTTAGAGAATGATAAAATGCCAGCCAGAGCAGTACATAACAAGCTACAATTAAAAGTTGCTGAATCAATTCTTGTAAAATATATGGAGTCAAAGACAGGGAGTTTGCCACCAACTGAGCTTCAGAAATGATTTCAAATGGAATGAACTCTTGGTGTAAACAGAGATGTTGATGAACCATTTAATATTCTTGTAAATGGTGTCCCTACCGAGAGCAAAACAAGACTGGCAAGAGTTAGTGGATGTTAATAAAGTAAAAAAATATATATATACCTGGGACAAAATAATATTTATCAATCAATCAATAATAACTTTATTTCGGCCACTAGGGCCATAAAAGTGCATAATTGAGAATCACAACAGCAATAAAATACATACAAAGGGTGAACACTTGCAATTATATATTCCATGTATCAAAGTAGCCTTCTATGAACGGGATTCTCCAGCTTCTACAAAGATGTGACAATTAAAACGCAAGTGTCCTCATATACTATTAAGATCAAATAAAAACACTTGTTTGATAAGAACACAGGTTAAAATATTTACAGGGGTTCGAGAGTACAGAAAAATATAACCTGAGACAGAGAACCATAATCATGTTTGCACTGAGGGGGACCTTTGCAGTTCCTACACATAGGTCTACCCAGTGTGGTTCTTAATCAAACCCCTCCGTATGTGCCACATCTGGTTTAAGAAACGTGACACAGCAAACACAATTGGGGGTGCGTGTCATATTTTAGAACTCTGTACGCCTCTATATGGCGCACAAAGCCTATGTTTCTGCAAATTTGGATCAACCAACGTTTGCGGGGCAATTGGTATGCAGGGCAGAAAAACAGTACATGTATTTCGGACTCAAGTTTGTAATTACAGGCAGGACACTTAGCCGTGTTCTCTTTGGCCCATTTGCTTGTGTGTGTGGATAGGGGAAGATTCCCTAGTCTAAACTGCACATACAGTTTCCTGGCCAATGGGGGTGGATCACATCAGGAAGGGTTCCTTTCTATATACATCTTTTGCTTGTAGGAACTCTGTTGTCAACCGACCGCCAGTGGGACTTCCCTGTATGGCCAGACTATTCGCATGTTGATGTTGTTCAATATAAAAGATGTATGGAGGATGAATCATTACCATTTAGTGAACAGATTGAAAAAGTGGATCGATTCAGATCAAAAGAAATTTATGAACACTACAGCATCCATCCCCTTCATTCTAAAAAAGTCAGTGGTGATGCTATTGATCTCTTTCTAATGAAACAAAAAAATCAGCTCCCATGAGTGTGTGGAAGAAATGTTTAGAGGCTTGCTGTTTTTTACAACTATTTCCCACTGCAGCAGGTGGCTGCTATGATGACCATCTCGTACAGATACCAGCAGCTGAATACCGGTCAACCAGATTATATTCAGAGAATCCAAGGTTTCTCAAGTGCATTCCATAAATTTTCCATCTTCTGTTTGAAAGTGACTTGTCTGGACTTTCATATGCTGGACACCATATCATAAAGACAGGAGTTAATCTTCAAAATCTCTCTGCAAAGGAATTTGTTGAGAAAATTAATGTAAAGAATGACAAGTTAGTATAAAACTTGATTAGTTTGTGACGTGCCAATGTGGCACCAATGAGTATTGGTATCTTCGTCAGTGAGAACTCAAATGTGTATTGAGAAATGTGGGTGCACAGTCATGCTGCATACGAGTAGGAAGACCTTCTTGAATTTCTGAGAGAAGTGAACTCACACATTACGGATATCAATGTGAAGATAGCAGGATGACTTTGCTCATTGGATCCTGCTAATGTTTGTAGATATTTTATCTACAGGTTCCAAACCATGCTGTCTTTCATATGCAACAAAACAAATCCTCCTCTTGGGGAAGTAACCTATTTCTTTCTGCGTAAAGAATACCAAGCAAATGGTGCTTCTCATATTCACATGATGTTATGCACCAAAATTTAGAAAAGACAGTGATGAGTGTGTACAGTCTTTCATAGAACGGTATGTGACATGCGCCATCCCAAAAGACAATAGTGAAAAAGGCCTGAGACAACAAATTCTGCTCTTTCAAACACATAGATGTCGGAAGTACTACTGTCAAAAATATAGATGCAAAGGAAAAGTTTACACAAGGTGTTGAACTGCATTCCCATGACCTGTCAATTCCCAAGGAAGAGTGAACTGCTTTTTGTCTGCAGTCAGACATGTACTGACATGGAAATCACCCCAAAACACATACAACCTGAGAAGAACAGTGGCCTCCAAGTATATTAATGACTATAACGATCCTGCTGTTGGATGTCAGTGCATGGGAAGGACACACTGAATTACCTGTGTGTGCATAGACTCCCCACAGCCCATCTAAACAGGGGAAAGAGCGGCTGAGCATCCCCGCTAGGGGATTGCATTTCCCTGCACTTTTGCGATACCCCATGTATCACCAGTGCTATAAGAGTGCGCTTCAGTTCCTGTGGTGTGGGACATACCCGGCCAAAGCCCGGACCAAGGGTTGGCACTGTCCAGAGCCCACAACATGCCACAAGCTCATGCATCCACCTACAGCCTGAAGTCACTTCAATCTTGGCATAGTGGTTATAGAAGCCAAGATGGTCACACTGTTTATATGTGCAAAGTGCAGAAGTGTCCCCTGAATTGACTAGGAACATTGTATCTTTGAAAAATAAATCCCTCCATCGGATTACACATATGAGGCAATGCAGATCCGTTTTTTATTTGAATATCTTGTATGTCAAATGCCATTCAGTGAGGGCTGTTGCTAGAGACACAGTTTAAATTTAACTGATCACATTAGATCTGGTGGAGAGCTTGATATCTTTTTATCCAGGCTCCCTGCCAGCAAATGGTTCAAACATCTCATTTAAAAAGAGCTGGCCGAATTATCAAATTCCCTTGCAGGTGGGAGTAGGGTGAGTTGTACTGCTGGACTAATGTATTTAAAAGGCCCAAAAATATAAAGACAGAAGGTTGCAGCATGACTCCTCCCTGGATAATGGGCTGTCGGATCTGGTCTGACTGACAACCCCCCCATGATCATACTTGTGCCCCAGAAACCATTGATCAAACATTTATGGCTAAATTGAACAAAGATCAGTTATCCTACATCCATGGTAGTGTAGTAACTAAAGAGTTTTTACAAAAATGGAAGATCCCCTAGAGCCTAAGAGGACTGGGGCAGGTGGCTCCATACCATGGTACCAAAGCGTACACTCTCCTTCTCTCATATCATGGAACATTGAGGGAATAAGGGCAAAAATAGAGGCAGTGGATTGGGGAATGTAATGTAACAATGTTGATCCATATTTATTTCAGGAGATTTTGCCAATTTATAATGTTTTTAGACAGAGTTTTAATTCATATTGTATTGCGGCTATTCCCTCACATGCAGGTAAGCCAGCAGGGGGCTCATTATATAGTCAAAAGTCTCATTGGGTTGTGTCATCAAAAGAGTTTATATTGATTCTCTGGCTATCTTAGCCCTCAGTTTAAATCCAAAAAAACAGGCTCTCTCACCTAGTGATAAAGGTCTACAATAGATCCAACACCACAAAAATGTTAAATTCTGTTTTGGCAGATCACGCCCCTTCCTATCATGTAATCATTGCTGGTGATTTTAACTCTTGTATTGACCCCTATGCACCATATCTAGAACTCATTAAGGAAGAGGATCTCTCATGGGAGATACCCCATCTTGGTAACACTTGCAAATCACCGAATCTAATGATCTTGCATGGTCTGGAAATAGGCGCTTCCCTCAAATAGCAGAGAAAAGCCTACCTTTATTAGGGGGAATTACACTAGTAACTTTGATTACGTCCAACTGGATTTGGCGTGAGATATCTGACCTAGGAGAGAGTGATCGCAACGAGAGCGAGCTTTTTCCCATTTAGTTAAATTGGGACAAGATGTCAATTAAGGGGAGAGGGGTGTCGGACTATCAATATGCCATTAATCCAGTGGTGGTTGCTAGCAATAAACGTACCATTCGATGGGAGGGTCTCTCGAACTCTGAGGAACCATTAGGCAATTTGTATAAAATGGCTTTGAGATAACTTATTGAACTTTCACAAAATGAGTTGACTCCTGGCCAGATAGTTGCTGCCCATGAAAATCTTTTCCACAGATTTGGTCTTATTTTTGTTAAACTCTGCAAGGGTAAAAATGGCCCCAACAGGTCCAATGAAGAATTATCGATCAGTCAATAATAATCTCATTAAGGCGGTAAAACAAAAGGACAGGTATATGATTGTTTTAGCTAGGAGAGAGTATGCCAGTATCAGCAAGGCAAATAAAGCACAATGGAAGGAGGCAGTCTGGGAAAGGTTAGTAGTGGCATCGAGAGATAAAGTCAGCAAGAGCTTTTGGCAGTTAGTATCACAAATCAATCTAGACCTGATTGTCATATCCCCCTGAAAAGTGGGTTACTCACTTTGGTGATCTCTACAAGATAGAGACAACGGTTATTCGAAATAGCAGTTAACCCAGCATCGATTTTTACTAAAGATGGGAGGAGTTCAGTAGCGGAGCCATCCAGAACTCTGCAAAGTCGCAAAAAACACTGCTGCGCTAATTGGAGTTCCTTGTCTGTCCCGTTCGCATGACGTTTCCGCTGTACGGCAATGCAGATTGCGTGTTTGGGCAGGAATATCACATGAATTGCACCATGCGGTCGCGCATGGGTGCGGCCATCTTGTTTCTTACTCTGTTTATGGTGCTGGGGCCTACTTTTTGATCCTTCTTATATCTTTACAATCCTTGCATTCTAAAACTTTTTCTGATCTTTTTAATTTATTATCTTACCCTTTGCCTTTCTATGTGTGATTTGTGTGTTTTTTCTACTTTTTTGTGTGTTTTAGGTGAGTTTTGTACTTTATTTTTCTCTTTACTTCCTCCCTAATTTCTTTTACTTATTTCCCTCTTATTCCTATTTTTTTGTACTTTCTACATTTTCTCTCTTCTTCCTCCGCAGCATCATGGCTGAGAATGGTGCCCCCAATAAGCCGGCAACAAGGGCCACCTTCCTTGCGGAAGGCGATGCCCCGAAGGAGTGCAACCCCGGGCCTTGCTTTATGAGGTGGAGGTGGCAGCGTTGTTTTTTTGTCCAGCGCCTCCTCCCCTCAACCCTGCTAGCAGCCGGCAGGCCTGGGTCTGGGTACGGACTCCGGGAGCACCAGCAGCGCTGGGCAAGGTTGGGCCTGGCAGTGTATTAGTGCTCTGGGGTCTGGCGCACCCATAATCAGCTGACGCACCAGTGGTCTGACATCCTGGACCGAGAGCAGGACCTGCTGGACCTGCTTGGGGTTGAGGTCGCAGGGCTTGGTGAGTAGCTAATTATTAATATTATTATTACGTGTGTGTTCTATGTTATTGCTTGAATTTTTTCATCAAATAGCAAGCATGCTGCTCACATGCAGGTAAGTTACGATTACAAATCTTATATTATGTGATTGTTATTCTGGACAGGTGCTCCACGATACCTAATTGTACTTGTTTACGCTTGCTTGGGCTGATTATGTAAGAACTTAAGTAATGCAGACTAGAGACTCCTTTGTCCTGCCACTAAGATAATGGTAGTTAGTATTAGTAATTTAGCGCTGCTTGTCCTCAGTGACAAGCAACCAGCCAATTTGGTATGCATGTGTCCATCTATGCATTTAAAGACAAAATACAGACTTAGTGAATTGGCCTGTCAAAGAGGGTTGAGAATGATTGTGAATGAGATTGGAACTTAGAAGCAAACATCATTTGTTGCAATTTATTAGTAATTCCAAAGTCTTTGGAGTAGGTGGGCTAGGTAGGTTTAGGTAATGTGAAATAAATATATAGGACAGACCACAATACTAGTCTACTAATAATCAATCTGATTTAGGATAGTTCAATGCAATTGCAATTGCCGTTTTCTTGGAGAGATTATTTATTTACCACCAATAATGTTTTGTCTCTTTATGTATTACATGAGCATCCAGGGGCAAGAGGTCGTCCGAGGTGGTTGAGGGAGCTGAAGGTGTCCCAGTGCGAAGAACGCTCCTAGGCCGATTGCTCTGCTGGCCCCCAGTATGTCATCCTGTTGTTAATATATATTTCCCTAACTTGTACCTCTCTTTATTTTGAATTTTTATTTCTACCCGATTCCTTATTCTATTTTTCCCCAAATCCTCTTCGATCTATCTGTTTCTAAATTCTTGTTATCCCTGCCTTATCCTATTTACTTATTTTCTATATTCCTAGTATTTGTATTTTACCCCACACTGTCTCTTTCTGTACTAGTCTGTCTGTAGCTTCCTTTCTTCTGCTTTGTCAGTCAGCTTTCCCTCTCCCTCTCCGATTATTTATTTTGTGGACTGCCGAGTGGTGATACTGTAAGACTCAGAGAACCCATTGTTCATGGTAGTACTACTACTACTACTCTGCCATGCAGATTGCATGCCCAGGTAAGGTATACTACGCATGTTTGTTGAGATGAGAAGGCTTCCTTTTACTTTCTCATGCTCAATCAGTAGAACGAGAGAGTGGGCATGGTCATGTTGGACACCCCAAAGATGTGTCTTCTTCTTTTAAGCTAGGCCTAGTCTTATTAGCAGTGGTTGGTGATGAACTGATTACCGTTCACCATGGCTGTTAGGAAGTATGAGGAAGACAGCCCCATTGCATTTGCCAACCCAGACCTTATGTCCAGTTGTCCACTCTTATTTCTTTTCAAAAACTCAGATTCATCAATAAAACTAGCCACTCCAGTCCTTTACAGGTTGTCTTCTTGAGAAGGTTTTCAAAAATTGAGTCCAACAAAATGCCCAACCTGATATTTTTGATAGAAGATGCTGTCTGTATCTGAATTGTAGTGATGTGTGCGGTCTATTTTCAATTTTGCTATAAAATATATAAATAGGGTGAGTCGTATCTAGCATCTAAAAAGGTGTAATGTTTTTCTAGCCGCACCGACCATCAGTGTCATGGCGAGTGATAACGGCGGCACCAGCCAGGTAGCAGATGTGGCAGCGGTACGGGGTGAGCCACCGGCATTGGCAGACAGTGTTAAGTTATATCCAAAATATACCATGAAAAGACTCTACCTATATCAATTTAAAGAGTGCTATACGTCACCTGTTTTCATTGACCACTCTTGCTATACCATCGTAATCATTGACAGCATTTAAAAAAAAGTAGTCATTGCTTGATTTATTATTTTTGGCTTTCCTGTGCAAATACATTAATACATTCATGATAACACATCGTGTAACCAGCGGGACGCTTTACTGCACCGCAGACGTTGGCTACTTTCATCCGTGCATCAAGGGAATCGTCGGTAGCCGTTTGTGTAAACACCCACAGGATGGAGCGAGAGTCTGCCTCGTGAAGCCGCTTATGCGAGCACTAGATTTACAAACACCCCCACGCTGAATACGGCCAGCACTCTTTAACTGTACGATAGAAGGGAGAACTTAGCCTGGGCGACCTTTGCCAACTTCATTTGGAGAGTCTTCCCCTTTTCATCGCAATTGCATTCTTAGTGAATTTCGTCAACAATTTGTCCCGCGGCTCTGCGTCTCTTCATTATCAGATTATACACTGACTTTAGAACTTCGTCCACATTATATCGGTCACGCCTGTTTTTTTCAACATTTATAGCTGCCTCCGTGATCAGGAGAATTTCAGTTATATCAACATTTTCTTAGTTGAGCTCTACAGGTCCCATTGCCTTTTTATTGAAAATTCCTTATATGCGCCCTGAGGAAGGTGATACCCCAAAAGGAAAAAGGGTTCCACCGAAACGCGCGTCAGCGCTCTGAATCAGTCCCCTCTTTTCATTCATTTTGAAAATTGATCTATTATGTCAAAAAATTCTTTACTGATTTTGAAATTGTGTTTTTGCCTGAATATAGTCAATTTATAAAGTTTTTTTCTTTTATGACACCAAACTAATGGTTAAATCAAAAGAAATTATTTTTGAACTATTGTATTCCCCATTTGAGATAACTGTTTTTGTACACGGACACGTAGTGTGAGGGGACTTGGTGTGTATTATGCTGCTTTGGTATATATGTGATGTATGTATTTGTGGTTTCGCATGAGTATGTTCTAGGTATGAAAGCGATTGTATGTTTACGAATGAGAGGTGTCTAATGGGATCTGATGAATTTTTCTAAATCTTTTTAGTCACGATGTGTTATCATGAATGTATTAATGTATTTGCACAGAAAAGCCAAAAAATAATAAATCAAGCAATGACTACATTTTTTTGAATGCTGTCAATGATTACGATGGTATAGCAAGAGTGGTCAATGAAAACAGGTGACGTATAGCACTCTTTAAATTGATATAGGTAGAGTCTTTTCGTGGTACATTTTGGCTGTCTTTTCCCCTGCTCCTCTGCCTACATTTAACGTCAGGGGTCCCCTTGTATTTATTGGTAGTGTTAAGTTATATTTCTTGCTTATTCACAATTAATTATATACTCACTGCAAGGATGTACTGTTGAGACTTTTGAACAGTTGAAGACACCGCCCTTTACTTAGAATATACAGTGGGAGTTGAGTAACTAATAGCCTCTTCTATCTTCAACTCAGCAGAGAAAGTTTCTTGAAGGGTCAGACCTTGATGGGTTGATGGAAATGGCAAAGAAGGATGGAAGGACGGGTGAAATGTAATATGACTGGAAGAATAGGATGCATGGGTGAAAGGATACACATACTATAGGTGGCTGATGGATGCATGAGTGGGTGAGTGATGGATGAATGGTGAAAGGATGCCTGCCTGGGTGGGTGGGTGAAATGGTGACTGAGAAGCAAAGCCAAGGGTGAAGAATAAAAATACTAGAAGAACAATGCAATGATGAGTGGTGAAATCCCTGGGAAGAAGAGTAACAAGGATTTTTTTGTCAAGGGTTTTGATTCAAAGGGTTGAGGTGGTATTTCAGATTATTCCCTTGGCTCACAGTAGTTTTGAAGTGCAACATATATTATGTATCCTTCTTAGTACCCACCCATCATCATCAATCGTCTCCCTATGAGTACCTACCTATGGCATAACAAGAGAGAAAAGAATACTTGTATACTCCATTGTGCATAACGCCTGAAACTCTAATCACATCAAATTGAAAGGGCCAGAGGATATCAGCAAATGTACTGCTACTGTGCACTATATAATTTTATGTATTTTTCTAAGAATATTGTTGACAATTCGTCGTTGTTCTTGATATTGCTACTGCTGCCAATCCAACACAACCCAACAGACAGGAGATAGCAGCCATGACCCGGCAAAAGAAGCTGGAGGCCATCGAGGCTGAATATCCGTGGCTGGTGGCCAAGGAGGAGGAGAAGGTGGCAGCAGCTGCAAATGCCCTGGGCCCCAGCCAGGCCCAGTGGCTTTGGTAGTCGGTCACCATGGCCACAAGGCAGCTACCTGCCGCCATACTACCAGTGCTGCTCCCTCCTATTTTTGAGCATTTCAGCGTTGCAGTCTTTAGAGGCCCGCCTGCATGGAAGCCAGGCAGGAGGAGCGTCTTGATACTTTGCAGATGGAGCTCTTAGCGTGCCACTAGGCCTCTTTTGACACTTTTTAAATCTTTTTTTTGGTGGGTGGGACTTGTTGGGGAGAGGGTGATAATGTGGGAGTTGGGTCATTTTGGGGATTTTCTTATTTCTTTATGGACGATTTTGTTTTTGGACTGTTACATTGGACATTGGTTGGGGTTAGGGAGAGGGGTGGGACAGTTGTGGGCTTACTAGTTTATTTATGTTTGTTAGGGAAATACATTTTTATAGTTGTAGATATGATTTAAATCTTTCTGGGGGTTACTGTTTTACTTTGCACTGCTGCCTTTGCCACAGGCCCAGAGCCAGTTTTAAAAATTTGCTGATAGTGTAACAGTAAACAAAATAAATATGCGGTACCCTCACTTGTCCTACTGCTCTCTCCTCCTAGACTATATTAACCCCTCAGGACTCAGAGGGGTTGGGTGAATGAATTTCCAATGTATATAGATTATTGCATTTCAACAATGAATCAGCCACAGTTCTTCTCTTACTTGATTAGATGAAGTGATGGCTGCATGGTTTTCCAGGTGCCATTGTGGGGGTAGTAGTATAAGCATGCTAGTGCACTAGTTGAACAGTGAAAGCACCAGATCCAGAAGGAAGGTCCCACTCCCTCCTAGCCAAACTCAATATGTAGGATAAGGAATATTCATCCAGGGGACAAATTAAATTGAAATAAAAACTGAGTTAATCCAGTTATGATATGCAAGCTTTACAAAAAAATGAGACAGTCACCAGAGACTAGACTACTAGTACACAAGAAGAAGAGAGACAATAGAGAAAATATGATAAACAATGCTAAATTTAAATAATCAGAAGGTGAGCTAGACAAAGTTACAGAATGAAGTCAACTCGAGCTATGCAGTGGGCAAGCATAACCTTTGATGCAATACAGTGCCTGAAAGATAATGCTGGCAATTATGTTCATCTGAAAAACATTGAAAACTTGCGTGGGTGGCTAATACAAATATAAAATTGCCAGTGTGGGCTTTACTTAGAGCTAAAGAAGTTCCTCGCCCTGCACTGAGTTGGTGTTGCTTAAGCCCGGGTGGAGTTTGTGTAGCCGCGCTATGCGGAACTCCGTGAAGCGGTAAAAACTCTACACCGCTACTCAGAGTTCCGCAAGCATGTGGTGCTGTTGGTCCTGCATGATCGCCCATGCTCGCGAGACATTTTTGATGTTCAGCAACGCGGATCGTGTGTTCGGGGGAAATATCGAGCAAACTTCACCACGCAGCCGTCAATGGGCACGGCCATCTTGTTTTTCTACTCTTTGTTATGGTTCTAGGGCCTATTTTTGAATCCTCTCAAATCTTTTCAATCCTTTATTTCTAAAACTTTTTTTCTGATCTTTTTATTATCTATCCCTCTCTCTTCCTAAGTGTATATTTTGCTTCTTAGTTTTTAGTTTTACTGCATTTTTGTTCTGTTTTTCTATTACTTGTGTTAGACTTCTTTTGCCGTTTTTCCCTTGAGTTTTTGCTTTCTGACCTCCCGGTTTTGACTCTGTTTTTGCTGGCTTAGTGTCTCTGCACACTTTCTCACTGCTGATCAGTGTTAAAGTGCAAGTGCTCCTGTTGTAAATTGTGTTATTAATTGGTGTTTCCATGATTGGCATATTTGATTTACGTGTCAGTCCCTTGTAAAATGCACTGATTGTGCCCGGGCCTGTAAATCAAATGCTGTTAGTGGGCTGCAGCACAGGATTGTGCCACCCACAGAAACAGCCTGTAAATGAAACTCTGGCCTGCCATTGCAGAGCCTGTGTGCAGTCTGGGACTGCCATGTCGACTTGGCAAGTTTACCCACTTGCCATGCCCTAACCTTCCCTTTTCTTACATGGCAGTCACCCCTAAGGCAGGCCCAAGGTACCCCTGTGGGCAGGGTGCAGTGTATGTGAAAGGTAGGACATGCCCTGGTGTGTGTGTGGCATGTCCTGATAGTGAATGACTGCTAATTTCGTTTTTCACTATTGTAAGGCTACCTGTTCCCATAGGACAGAATGAGGAGTTTGTTTATAACATCTTATAAACATAACTGGCCCTGGGAACAAGGTAGAGAAATAACGTTTAGTATGCCTGAACACAGAATCTAAATATGCATCTTTTAGTGAAGGTGATATTTACATTCTGTGTTTGAAAATACCACTTTTAGAAAGTAGGTATTTTCTTGCTCAGCCATCCAGTAGGCCTCTACTGGGTTTGTGGACTGACTGTCTGGTTTTGGGATGACAGGGGCTGGGGAGGAGCAGTGGCTCCAGAGAGTCTAGGTTGGTCAGGAAATGGCTGAATACACCTGGGCTGCATTTAGAGTACGGGGACAAGATTTCTTTTCCCCTGAATGGGCCTGGTCTGCCTCTGACAATGCCGTCTCCACCTCCTGCCAGGAAGCTACACCAAAGAGGGCAAAACTGGTTCTGGCTGGGCACAGACACTCTCTATCTGAGAGGACAAAGGATTTTGGGCTATAAAAAGTGGGGCCCAAACCCCTGAACTTTAGAACTCTTTTGGACCAAGAAGACTGCCAAGAAGAAGAAATGGAGAAGCTGTGAGGAGGAACTACCACTTTGCTGAGTGCTTTGCTGTGTTGGCCTGGGGTGGGTGCTTCTGTCTTGGGCAGTGAAAGGACTGGACTGATCTTTCTGCAACTTCTTTCTTTGAGTATCTCTAAGGGCTGAGGTAGAGCTTCCCCTGTTCAAGAAGTCTCAGGAACAGCAAAGACTTCAAGTTCTTCTGCCATCAGCACTGGGGACTGTGTGTTTTGTGCTGCAACAGAAGAAAAAGCAACCCAACGCAGTCTACGGCGCTGCTGCCAACACCGTGTCCTGAAGGCACCGCAGAGGGCACCGCCGCAACGCTGCACCATGCCCCTGGTCTCACCGACGACGCCATCTGACTCCGCCACCGAGCCGCTGCTCACACCGCGTCCTGTGGGCACTGCACTTCACACCGCCTCACTTCACGATGCCACCTTGGTATCCCCAACGATGCTGCTCCACGCCAAAATCGATGCCGCTGCTTGCACCGTGGTTCGAGGGCACCGCTCGTAAGTTACACGATGCACCGTCCTCATCCCACACCGCAGCTTTGCCTACCGACGCTGGCGCCATCGACTCCAGTTCGTCAGCCGACGACAGCGCTTAAAGCAACGACGACGCCGCTGCCGGCCTGCACCATGACCTGCCAGCACCATGACGAGCACCGCATCACTTCGTACCGCGACCCTGGTCTCACGTACGACGCCATCTGACGCTTCCACCAAGCCGCTGCTCACACCGTGACCTGAGGGCATTGCACGATGCACCGCTGCACTTCGCACCGCAGCACCCGACGCCTGCCAACGCCAGCGCTCCTGACTTCAACCGCGAGGAGTTCGATCTGCAGCGCGTGTGACTTCGAGGGCCCGATGACTCCTGCACCGACCTCGGGAACCGACGCCTGCGGATGCCATGCTTTCGGAAGCCCAACGAGAGGTCGCCGAAGCCCTGCATTTCTAAAGTTACTGTTTTTGGGTCTCCCCGACACCGTAGCTGGCCCGTAACGCCGCGGTCAGCCAGAACTGTTTGGATTTGTGTGTTCACGACGCCGTGATAGCCCCGGACGGAGCTATCAACTTCAATGAACTTTATTTCAAGGTTATTTTGATAACTGAAGATTTCTAAGTACTGTATTGTGGATTTTTTTATCGTTTTTGGTCTTGTCTTAAGTATAGAAAAATATTGGATATTTTTCTAAACTGGTGTGGTGTTCTTTTGTAGTGCTGTATTACTGTTGGTTATGTGCAAATGCTTTACACACTGCCTCTAAGATAAGCCTGACTGCTCATGCCAAGCTACCAAGGGGGTGAGCAGGGGTTAATTTTGGAGTGTAACTCCCTTATCCTGACTAGAAGGAAGGGGCCCTACTTGGATAAGGTGCAAACAATTGCCAACTTGCTTTTTTTTTATTTCCCTACTTCTTCTCCTGACTTTATTTTTTACTTCTACATTTTCTTTTCAGCCCCTCCCAGAACCATGGCTAAGGATAGTGTGACCAGGAGCCACCTTCCTTGCGGAAGACGGTGCCCAGAAGGGGTGCAGGCATGGGCCTTATTCTCAGAGGTGGATGTGGCCACCGTAGTTTGTTTCGTGTGGCACCACCTCCTCTTAACCTTGGCAGCAGGCGGCAGGCCTAGTTCCGGCTATGGGATTCAGGAGCGTCACTGCCAGTGGGCGAGGGTGCGCCGGGCAGTGTTTCGCTGCTCTGAGGTCCGGTGCACCGTAAACCAGCTGACTCACCGGTAGTCAACATCCTGGACCGGGAGCAGGAACTGCTTGACCTGCTAGGTGTTGAGGTCGTGGGGCTTGGTGAGTAGCTAATTATATTACTTTTGTGTGTACTGTTCTGTGTTATTGTGAATATTATTTTTTTCCCAAATAGCAAGAATGCTGCTGCTGCTTACATGCTGGTAAGTTACGTTTAAAAATCTTATATTATGTGAGTGTTATTCTTCTAGACAGGTGCTCAGCGCTACTAATCTTACTTGTTTGCAACTTTGTGCTCGCTTGGGCTGATTATGTAAGCGAGGTTAGAGAACTTAAGTTAGGTAATGCTAGATAGACTCCTTTCCTGTGTCCTGTCACTAAGATAGTGGTGGTAGGTAGTTATTATAGTTAGTTAATTAGTATTAGTTGGTAATTTTTTTGCGGTCCGCGTGACGCGTCCTCCGTCACGTGTTTCTGACTCCAGTCCATAGTATAACCTTTTGTAGTTTGTTAGTCAGTGAATAATATAGCAACTCAGCACATCAGCAACCAAACAACAATTTTGTGTATGCAATATGCATGCGTCCGTCTATGCATTTTTGAGGACTAAAATAAATGGAAATGCAGACTTAGTGAACAATTGGTCCGTCGAAGGGGTTCATTCATTAATGATTGCGAATGAGATCGGAAGAAGCAAATATAATTTTTGGCAGTTCATTTCAAAGTCTTTGGAATAGGTGGGCTAGGTGGTACTTAGGTTTAGGATTCTGGAATCGGAATGGAACACTGGAATAATAAAGAGATAGAATGGTCCGCGACCACGATACTACTAGTCGATCTGATTAGATAGGTCGATTTTATTCCAATTGTCGTTTCCCGTCAACACATTTTTTTGGAGCGTTTTTAAAAATATTTATTATTTGTTTCACACCAATTAATTTATTATGTCGTACATAATCAGCATCCAGGGGCAAGAAGATGATGGGGTCTGCTGAGGCGGGAGCTGTAGGTGCCTCCCAGGGACAGGATTGCTCCTCTACAGATGACTCTGCTGCTGGCCCCAGTAAGTCCTCCTGTTGTTAACAATAATTATATTTCACTAACTTTTACTGCACCTTATTTTTTCGCACTATTTATTTCCTCATTCTAATTTTTACCAAATCTTCTTCAATCTATCTGTTTCTAAATTCTTGTTATCCCTGCATTACCTACCTACTTAGTTATTATATTTCTAGTGTCTGTTTTTTTTTTACATCAATCTAACGGCCTCTGACTCTGTACTACTATTAGTCTGTCTGTAGCTTGCTTTATAATTTATTCTGGTTTTTCAGTCAGCTTTACCTCTCCCAGTATATTTTGTGGACTGACTAGTGGTGGTACTACTGTAAGACTCAGAGAACACATTGTTCCTTTACTACTACTAGTACTACTACTCTGCTGTACAGATTGCATGGCCAACTAAGGTATTATACGCAGGTTTGTTGAGATTAGAAGGCTTTCCTTTACTTTCTTCTTATGCTCAATCAGTAAATAAAATGATGGTCACGTTGAACACCGCATAGTGGTGTATCTTTACTTTTTCTAGTCTAGGCCTAGCACTATTATTATTACTTAAGCAGCAGCAGTTTATTGTGAACAACTGATTATCATGCACCATGGCACCATGGCTGGAAGCAAGTATGAGGAGGGCACAATTATATTTTCCAACCAAGAGAGAGACCTCATGTCCGATTATCCGCCCAGTTTGCCACTCTTTTTCTTTTTAATAAGTTTTAAAACTCAGATTCACCAATAGCTCCAGCCAATTGAGTCCAGTCCTTTGGGTTGTCCTTTTCTTGAGAGGCTTTTTAAAAATTGCAACCAACAAATTGCCCAACCAGATATTTTATTATTTTTGATAGGATAGGAGGACATACTACTGTCTACTCTACTCTAGTACCCGATTTGTACTAGTGATGTGTGTGGTGTATGTATGTATTGTATTTTCAATCCTGCTAGTGGAAAAAATAAATAGGGGGAGGCATATATGAAAAAATGTGTAATGTTTTTTCTGGGCGTACCGACCACCAGTGCCGGGGCCAGCGGGGAAGGCAACGCCAGCCAGCAGCGAGCAGATCTGGCAGCTGCAGGGGTACGGTGAGCCAGCAGCAGTGGCGGGCGGTGGTAAGTTATATTCTTTACTTATTGACAATACACACTCGCTGCAAGGGTGCACACTGTACTGTTGAGAGAGACTAAGTTGTTGTGAACAACGGTTGAAGAAGACACCTGGGCCTTAACTTAGCATTAGCAATAGCATTAGCGTCGGTAGTTGAGTAACTAATGGCCTCTTCTATCTGACTTCAACTCAGCTGGGAAAGTTTTATGAAGAAGACTAAGAGCCAGACGACCTTGATGGATGGGTTGAATGAAAAGGGAAAGAAGGATGCAGGGAGGAAGGATGGATAACATGTAATATATGACTGGAAGAGAAGGATGTGTGGGGGAAGGAAGGGGACCCGGGATGCATATGTGGCTGATAGGATGCATGGGTGGTTGAAGAAGGGTGAAAGGTGAAAGATAGGATGCCTGCCTGGGTGGGTGAAACTGTATGGGTGATAGGAATCCTCTGGGGGTTTGATGGGTCAAACTCAAAGGCAAGCAAGGACGCATGGCTGGTGGTTTAAAAACATTACAAGTGTATGTTGTTGGTGAAAGGTTTGTTGAGAGATTAAGAAGAATGAGAGCCATGTTTACTTTGAATGGATGGATGTCTGGACAGCATTGGATGAAGACAATGTAAAGGAAACCATGCCAGAGTAGTAAAGCCAAGGGTGAAGATAAGAATTAGATTAGAATAAAAAAATATAATGCTAAAAGAGCAATGCAATGATAAATGGAAAAATCGCTGGGGAGAGAAACAAATAAGGTTTTTGATTCAAGGTTGTATTTAAGAATACTCCCTTGACTCACAGTAGTTTGCAAGCACAACATATATATTGTGTATGTATGTACCCATACCCATCCATTATCAATCGCCTCCCTCCGACTTCGAGGCCCACTCCCTACCTATGTGATTTCGACCGTGCCAGCCCTAGGTGGCCTATCGGCTGCATGGTTACACAATCAATCAATCAATAGTAACTCATGTCATCCCATATATAATAATTCAGATCAGATATCATCTGCCTTGTTGTAGTAGTCAGGGTGAAAGTGAAATTGAGCAGTTGCCATTGATGTAATAGAGTATGGCCATAATAGAAAAATAAGATAATTGTGTAGTTGTAGACTACAGCTGCCTCACCTGCAGACAGTAGTAAATAACGTGAGTCTGCGGCACAAGTATGTCTGTCTAGGGCACAAGCTGACTGAGCTGGCATGCCTACAAGCTTAATTTAGCTAAACAAGAGAGAGAAGAAGTCTTGTCTACTCCATAGTGCCTAGTAATGCCTGAAACTCCCACAAATGTTAGAGGCCCAGGAAGTGGGAGGATACCACAAATGTTATGTACTGTGCTTGCTAGTGCTACTGTGCCACTATAATTTTATATGTATAATTAATTTTGTGTTACTGTTTTGCTAAGAGTATTGGTTACAATTGTGTTTTTTCCTTTCTTTATATAGCTACTGCTTCCCAACTGAAACAACTAAACAGAAAAGGGGTTAGCAGCCATGGCCTGGCAACGGAAGCTGCAGGCCATCCATACGGAATATAAGCGGCTGGTGGTTCTGGCGAAGGAGGAGGAGGAGAAGGCGGCAGCAGCTGCAGCCTCCTCCAATGCCCTGGGCCCCAGCCAGGCCTCCCCAGTGCTTCCAGTGGTATGGCGCCGTGGTCTGGCCACCACCCACCGCACTTCTCTCCACCCCTGTTCATGCAACTGTAAGGCATTTAAGCGATGCATGCTCCTCCGGGTGGCACGCCTAGAAGAGCAGATAAACAACCTGGAGAGGAAGATCCGGCGAGCCTGCCGCTAGAGCTCCGTCACCTTGCCCGTTTTTTAATCTTTTTTTTTATGGGTGGGAATTGGGCGTTGGGGAAAAGTTGGGGTTTATGGACATTTTAATTTATTATGGACAATGGACATTGGATTCTTATCATTATGATGGACATTGGTTGGGGTTAGGGAGAGAGGTGGGTCAGGTGTTGTGTTTTTTTTCATTAGTTTATTTGCTAGGGGATACATTATTTATAGTTAACATATGAAATAAATGTTTAGTGGGGGGGCTACTCTTTTACTTCACATGGTTTGCTTTGCTGCAGCAGGAACACAGCCAGTTTTTGATTGAAATAATCTGCCGATAGTGTAACACTCCAACAGATTGATGCGGTACCCTCACTTGTGACTGTGTCCTACTAGTACTGTCAGTCTCTCCTCCTAGACTATGCAGTCTGCAACTAAAACCCCTATGGACATGTAGGGGTGCGGGTGTGTATATTAATAAATTAATTTTCATAGTATTATGCCTCCCCCAAACTTCTTCTCTTAACTGTGATTGATGTTTACTTAGCCAAAGTAATGGCTGCATGGTGATGGTTTGGTTTCCCAAGGTGCCATGGTGGTGGTAATAGTAGTAGACACTGACAATAGCATTTGCAAAAAAGAAAATGAGACAGTCAGTGACCTGAGGGAGTCTCGGGAACAAGTAGTAGAAGTACAGTACACAAGAAGACTGCCAAACAAAAAACAATGATGATTATAAGCAATGCTAAAGTAAAATAAACCAGAATGCCTGGAGGGCTAGCCTAGTACAAGTTATAAACTGAAGTCGACTCGAGCTATGATGATGAAGGGGACAAACAGCTTTGTAACCTTTAGTGCTGGAACTAGGATGACTGATGCTGGCAACAAATTACATTATTATGATGGATTATGTTCCTCTGGAAAAAAATGAATATCAAATCAAATACTGTGCATGGGTGGGCAATCTAATATTGCCAGTGTGGGCTAAAGTAGATATACTTAGAGCAGAAGAAGATCCTCGCCCTGCTTTGAGTTAGTGTTGCTTTCATCACATCCACCCCAGCAAGTGTGTGATCAATAATTGGTGTAAATTTAATTTAGTCACATCTCAATATAAACCACACAGCCCGGGGGAAGAGGGTTAGGGTTAGATGAATGGTTGGGAAAAGGGGTTTGAGGGAAAGGTTTGACAAAGACAAACACTACACATGGACAACACACAATCTTGGCAGCCGACGATCATAAATCTGTTAAGGGAGAAAGAGGAAATGCATGCATGATGATGACTTGATGAGTAGTACTAGACTAGTAGTACAGGGCAGCAGTATATTATTAATTATTAGTATGCAACTGCCTTGCCTGTCTGCCCCCAGAGAGATCCAAGTTATATACATTTTGTGTTCTGTTGTACCGGGCTTCCTTTTAAAGCTATTAAAGAAAATTAAAAAATATCTGTAGGAGTCAAATATAAGCCAACATAATAAACAACAACACACACAGTCGTAAAGATTGAAGTAAAAAAATGAATCAAATGAAATGATACTATAAGTATTGTCAAATTGGGAGTTGCATCTCAGCATTCCTCTTGGTCCTTACTTGGACTGTCCGTCAGTCAATCTTGAGTGCCTGCCTAGCGGATGCGGTTTGATAAGGTAAGTGTGAGATGTTTTTCCCAGTATATCACTGGGTAAATGCTGGCCTGTAAGTGTAGATGGAAAAACGAAAAGCATATTGAAAAATCAAGGAAAAAGTAAAGTTAAGCTGCATAAATTGAGGAGGAGTGCAACAAGAAAACTGTGAGAAGTTGACCTGGTATATGATGTTCACTAATTAAAGTGGGTACCTTGCACCAGTCCAAACAACCCTTATGGTGATTTAAGAGGTCAAAGATAACCTTAGAAAGCTATCCAAGTGGTAGCTGTGGAGATCAGTCTTCAGGCTTAGTCTTGAAGGAATGTTAAGCAGCTTGTTTTACCAAAATGCAACCTTATAGTATTGGTTAAATGAAAGCAGAACCAAACAGTAGCTATAAAAATATGTATTTATTGATATAACACTCTCTAGCGCGACACAGTATCTTCTACATGAAGATACTCACAAAGCACACAATACTGTAGCAAAGAAACAATAGTAAATAGCACTAATACACAGTGGGCTCCAGGGGAGACCAAACCATATACTACAATAGTGGTATAAGAACCACGACTTGAGTCAAGACAGTGTCTAGAGGATGTAGAATCACTGGGACCCCAAGGAACCACCCAAGGTGAGTAAGTAGGGACCCCACGGAGGACGGGTGCAGTGTGGGAACACGACTGCGTGCTCTGTACGATTCTATGGGGAAGTCGCGGTTGAAGTTTTAAAGTTTAAGGACCCTTCTCAGTGGACTTCGAAGAAACCCGTGGAAGTTAGGAGTTCGGAGAGCCACCCCACCCATGGATACCGTAGTACCAGAGTTACCTATCCCAGGGAAGCCAGGTGCATAGGTCTGAAGTGGCATCTGAACCCGCCGTCGAACCCAATGGAGGACTTCGAAGAAGAGCCACTGCTGGAATCAAGAAAAGTATCCGTCGGAATCCAAAGGTGAATTCTTGTTGAAGAGTACCTGAAAGCAGAGGGGACATAGTCTGGGTCACTCAGGAGTCACCAGAGGCTCGGGAGACGAATGCCCACCGATGTCGGGTGCTTCAGGTGCGTTGAGGGGTTCTTGACTCTGCAGCCACAGGGACCAGGAGATGTCGAGGACAAACAGTAGCTGGATGCGAACTGTCCCACGCAGGATGTCGGGTGCTGAGAGGACAGTGTCCGGCGGGAGCACCAACAAGCCTTGGCAATGGCAACCAACGCAGAAGGTCAAGGAAGGTTATGGTTCGGACCAGCAAGGTCCAGGAGACTCACCAAGCACAGGATAGTCGGGGCAAGCCTGGGGCAACCAGGGGATCCCAAGAAAAGCAAAGCTTACCCTCAAGTGGACTCACAGGCCGGAGGCACAGGAGTCGCAAGAGGACCTCAAGCAATTTCACAAAGCAGCAGCCCATGGAGCACTCGGTGTGAGGAGGCTGGACTTCTTTGTAGGAAATGGTGCCAGAGGTTGAGGCTACTCAGAGCCCAGTGAACTTGTTCAGGAAATGCCAACAAGCATATGCACATGCAAATGAACATGGTGCAAACAAGTACGAGTATTGCAGCCCCCACAAGGGATTCTGGCCTCAAACTTGGTAAGAGGGCAGCATGGACCTTGAGGGATGTAGAAACCCACCTCCGGTGTTGCTGGAGCCTTTGGAGTCTGTAGGAGCTCAGGAGCAGCAGACCGGTCAGTCAATATGTGGTGCTTGCGGTTGCAGGGGAGTGAATCCTTCACTCAAAGGGAGATATCTTCAGTTGTCATTGATGCTCCACAGGTCCTGCACAAAGCCTTTATGGTGCATGGGCACAGACAATGCTTTAGACTGAGAGAGAGATGAAGTCGGGCCCAAACGAAGTCCAGCGAAGTCCAGAGTGTCCAGACGGTCGAGGTTCAGTGGTTTCTTGTTCAGAATCTTGTCCACATGGAATCTAGGGTCCTACAGCCAGGTAAGCCTTTCTGTACCCATGGGAGAGGATTGGACAGATTCAGGGCACCATCCGAGGGGAGGGTCTGGACAGTTGGGAGGATACTCCCATGTCCTTTGTCCAGTTTCACGCCAGAGCAGGAGCCAACGATTCCCAGGAATGGTTTGAACTGTACTATGCACAGGGACACCAAATGTGCCCCTCATGCAGACTTTTGGTCGCTGGCAAGCGCACCCACCCAGGCCTAATACACTAAATCCTGTCTGGGAGGTGGTCGCACCTCCCTGTGACAGGATGCCTGTTGTTCTGCCTTCCCGTGCTCAAGCTTGGCTCAGCAGCAGGAGGGCAGAAATGTGCCTCCGTTCAGCAGCAACCATTTTGGGCTGCCGGGACTAGAAGGCTGGTACTGGGAACACCAGGGACCTCATGAAGCACGTTTATGAGGGGTGGAATCATACCTCCCACACCGGTTTCCGGTGTGAGGGTATGCTTCCACAATGTTTGACACCAAACATGATAGGGTTACTTTCAGCCGTTTTAGAGTTGGTCATCACGCGGTCGCATAATGCCAATCTATATATCGTAAATGGCTGAGGTACTGACAACCCAGGAGAATGGACTCCGTAGGCTGCAGGGGTGTCCTGCTCATGTAGTGGCACCCTCTCACTTGGAACCAAGCACTTTGCCTTCAAGATTGGTAAGTCTTGCTAATGGGGTGACTTATAGGTTTTAAGTGCAGTGACCCTTAGATATAGTAAACCTATATCTTAAGTAAGTGGTGCATGCACCAACTTACACAGGCTGCAATGGCAGGCCTGTAGGTTCCATTTTGCATGGCCTCTCATGGGTTGCATAATACATGCTTCAGCCCATGGGAGGCCTCCGGGTACCTATGCCCTGGATACATGGGTACCATATTCTAGGGACAGACAAGGGGACCCCAGTATCCAATCTGGAGTGTACCTGAGTACATGACATAACAGTTTTGGGAGAAAGCAGATAGACTGGGGTCCTGATTAGCAGGATCCCAGTCAGACTAGTCAAAAACAGTATCACATGAAGCAAAAAGTAGGGGTAACCATAAGAAGCAGATCCTACTTTCCTACAAAAACTTTCAGAGGCGGCATGGCTAAATCATGTCTACTCTGTTTCCAGAAGTTACCTCCAACAACAGGAGCAGGCCCGCCCACCCAACCTCTACTTAGCTTAGATTTTGAGCCAGACAGCACTGAGAACATTCACACAGACAGCTACATAGCATTTTCTAAATTAAGTAACAAAATCTATGCACAGCTGTCAGTCATACCACCACACTCGCCTCCACCACTACACAGACATATAGGTTTGGTGCTGTTGTTGTTGTTTACCTTTTAGGCCACTTCGTGAAATGCCCTGAGTTATTCCATCAATCCTCTCTGATCCTACTGACTGACTGCGAGTATGATATGTTCATGGTGTCCAACTCTGTAGTATCCTGAGTGAGTCCAGAATCAAAAATGCAATGGATCGGCCTTCAGTAGTACAATTTTGTTATTGAACAACAAGAAGGGAAACATTGACTTGAGTCACTTTTTTGTGTGTAGATTAAATACTAGTAGACATCATGCACAACAACACAAATACCAATCACTCAGAGTCAGCATTCAATGCATGCCATCATTTACCTGTTCTTCCGGTGCAGTCCCTCTAGGCTCAGAAAGGAGGATAGAAATATAGAGGCAGATTTACAAGCCCCTTGCGTGACTTTTGCGCTGCAGTTGAGTCACTTTTTTGATGCAACAGCGGCACAAACAATGCGGCCTATTTACAACGTGGCGCATCTAGGGAGATGCGTCACGTTGTAAAGCCCTGGTTCACATTATACCTGCGTCAGGTATAATGTATGCATGGTGGGTGTTCCTACGCAGGAAGGCCTCATAAAAGTGACTCAGCCTCACTTCTAGGACGCCACTGCGTCAAAACCTTACTCCTGCTTCAAGCAGGCGTAAGGAGTGACGCAGTGTAGTGGGAATAGGCCTCAAAAAGCGTTGCTGGAGTTGTGTTGTGCTTGCGACACGACTACAGCAATGCGTGACTTTTACCCCAACAGATGCGTCAGAATTTCTGACGCATCTGTCAATCCTTGCGCCATGGTGCATCGTATTGTAAATACGGTGCATCCATGGTGGCGCAAGGGTTTCTCAGTGTGGCGCAGGGAAAGTGATGCATCTCTACAGATCCGTCACTTTCTTGAAAATCTGCCCCATAGTCAGGTACTTTGGAGGGATTTGAGGCTGGCACACATTTCACATTTGTTGTACTATTCTCCATCCAATGTCTGGCTTGATGGAAATGGATTTAGGGTGAGTCAGGACTCGAAGGAGTGGAATTACTTCTTCACTGACTGCACACAGTTGCAACTCCAATGTAGCAATAAAAGAGTAAGACGGTGGTGATGTATTTGTTGTGATTCGAACCAGAAAGACAGTGATACACACAAATAATAAAAGTAAATAATATTCCTTTGCTATATATTTATCTGGGGGTATTTTGGGCATCAAAGCAAGAAAGAAAGTAACTTTAAAGCCTAGTTGTCAGGGAAGTAGAGCTCGTCCTCAAACTATGGTGGTTCACCCAGAAGTTGGTCACCTAACACAATAGTGTCCATGACCGGGGTCACCGTCATCATCTTCCTGCTGTGCTACTTCAGGTATGGTATAATCCAGTGGTATATAGTGCTGATTCATTTCGATCATGGTTAACCTCTCCATGTTTTGGGGCAAGATACTGGTCCTTCTCACTGTCAGAACGGCACCAGCAGCAAGGAAAACCCGCTCAGAAGAGATACTTTCGACAGGGCAAGCCATATAGTTTATCACCAGCCTGCTGAGCACTGGCCATTGGTGCATTTCCCCATACCAATACAGCAATGGGTTTTGATCAAAGTAGACCTCTGTTGGGTCATCCAGATAGGCCTGGACCATCCGTTCAATGCTCATGGGTGGTCCGCTTTGCTCGGCCTCTTTTGCCTTTGCCTCAGCACTGGACTTAAGCCCTTGCTCTAGAAACCATTCCTGTGCCAATTTTGGGGCTGATGCTGCTGTTCTTTTTGTTATTATTGATGTTGTTCTGTTTTTTTTTGGTGGTTTTGGCAGCTGTGAGCCAACGCACTGCCCCCAGGCTCTGAAGTTGAACTTGTAGCCGGCTGCCCTGCAGTACTTGTTGTGCCCTGGAGGAGCGGGCCTCTAATTCCTGGCCGTTCTTTTTCTAGCTGTTGGCTTCCACAACTATCCAAGTTTTGTAGTTGGCAACATCCCTGGCTGAAAAAGGAATGGAAGTGTGCAGTAGTGGTTTGTACTGTGGATCCAGAATTGTGGAACAAATGTAATGGTTGGATGACACAATGCCTCTTTGCACCCTTGTATTTTCAGATAGGTGAAGGGTTAAGCTATCCACCAACTCGTATCCTTCTTTTTTTTTTCCTCCACAACTGACCACATTGCAGACACCCCCTTCAGCTGCTCCTGTAGAATGTGCAACAATGGGATAGCTTGGCCCATTGTACAGTCCTCCTTGATTACTTCACGTGTGAAGACCTCGAAAGGAAGTAACATCTCTGTCAGGCATTTAACTAGGCCCCATTGGCCCATCTCAATGATCATGCCTTTCACAGTAGCATCCCCTCTTTGTATGACATGTTCATTGTTAGGTCTGTACTGCTCAAACAGATGTTCAAGCATGTAATAGTTTGAGTTCCAACGTGTTGGCACCTCCTCTATGAGTGCTATCACTGACATTCTATTATTACGTTGAGTGATCTTTAGCTGTTTCCAGGCTTTAAATGAATGGCTGAAATGAGTGTAGCTTGTTCTGCAGGTGGACAGTAACTTGCTTACTTGGTCTTCCTATTTGAGAAAGTCCTGTACAATGATGTTGATGCAGTGCGCCAAACACAGGACCCTAAAATTGCCACTATCGGTTATGGCCTTAATTATATTACTGCCATTGTCCGTGGCAACAAATCCAATCTTAAGCCCTCTTGGTCGCAGCCATTCAAAGACCTTGTTGTTAAAGTCTTCCAAAATGTTTGCAGCTGTATGGGGTTTCTCCATGGCAAACATGGCTACTGGTGCATGCTTTCGAGCAGCATTACAAATCTCAGCAGTGTCAACAACTACAGATATTTTTTCTCTAGCCCCCACAAAAGAGGTCTAGTGTGCAGTGATGCACATGTAACCACATGTCTGTTGTCAGGTGGATACTGTGAACAGCACTCTGCTGCAAAGCTTGCCCATGCAATTCCAGCACATTGTGATATTGCGCTGGAACAGTAGCTCTGGCAAAATAGGGAGGGCTGGGAACCTTCCATTTCGGGCAGATGGCTGCCACAAATTTAAGAAAACCCACCCCTTCCACAAACTAAAAAGCTAGGAGGTCCAGCTCTAAAATTTTAGCCAGCTTCACATTGTACAAACGTACTGTTGGGTGGTTGTATTCATACTGCCCCTCCGGCCTAAGCATGGCAAGAATAGTAGCCTGATTTTTTGTCTTTCCTGATGCCAGGTGACTTCTTGAGAGTAGGTGATGGTAGGCTAAATGTGCTTTTCAGTGGGCAGTCTCTATCCTCTGTTTCCTGGCGACATTGCAATGTTGCTGATGTGGGTGATACTACTACTATGCTGCGGAGATGGCTGCTTTGCGTAACAAAAATGTCTTCTCTTCTCCTCCTTCCACTGTGATCGGATCAGATTTGGATTCCCTGCTCACCCAGCTTTCAGCCCCTTCACCAACAATACTTGCAGTTTTTGGGCTGCTAAGGTGCGCCTCCCAATGTATCGTATGGTGCTTCCTCAAATGGGTTGTTTGGCCCCATTACCATAGTTTGTACCAAGCTTTCCCGGACTAACACTTGCTCCCCAAAGAGAGCATAATGTTCTCCTTCTTCTGGCTAACCAAAAAGAAGTCCCAAACTGAGGAGCTCAACTTTCTGACGCTGCTGCCACTGCCAATGTCGGATGACCTGGCTGTAGGTGGGTATTTTGACGTTTAACTCTCTGCAGTACCTACTTCTACTGAGGTGGTTGTGGATGTAGGTCGCTGCTGGGACTTTGCAAATATGGCAGCTGGCAGTGGTTGGATCTGTGGTGCCACTGTCACATCCTGCCCGGGAAGTTAGGCTGGGATAACGTCAGTCTCCACTGGGGCTGGGCTTCCATCCATAATGACTGTCTTATCATCATCCTCCTCTTCTACATCTTTCTCCATAACTCTAAGGCTTTCTGGAACCTTCCTTTTCCCTAGCCTCATCTTGTGGCATGTCTCACTCTCAGACTGAGGTTGGATCCTAGTGGTGTCTAGATCATCAGAAGGGGGCTTGAAGAAGAAGATGATGCACCACTAACCCTCCTTTTTGTAGCTGAATATCTGGAAGACAATGGATCTTCTGAAAGAGCAGATTGCTCTACTTCCTCAGCATGAAGCTCAATCTCTTGAACTGCTCCTACTTCAGAAGGAACTACTATTGGTGGTTGTGGCTGTTTTTGTTGTCCACTTCTCTGATTTTCCTGCAATGATTGGGTACTACTTTGCTATTGGTCAATTTCAACATCACTGCTCATCGGTGTTGCCGTGATTAGACTGGTTGCCTCTGTGATAGACGTGGGCTTGGGCCTTAATTGTGGTGGGTTCTCTGATTTGTGGGTGCTACTCCCAGCTTGCTCCCCAGAGGCCGGTGCTGCAGGCACAGTTTTCAAAAAAGATCTGGGACGACATACCAGTGGTAGTGGTGGTAAGCTTCTTCTTCTCACTGGCCACTTTTTTGGTAGCATCTTTCTTTGGGGCCATCTTGAAGCTGTCAGTTAGCAGTGGCACTTAGCTTCACAAGTTGAATAGATGTCTGTGATATATGGGTCACTCACACATCACACTATGCACAGGCCTTCTTTCTGGCAGTAATGTGGGTGATGTTGTCTGCTGTTCACCTAAAAGAAAAGTAGCAAGAAGGACATCAGTGAAACATGGCATTGTTGCAGTTCAATTAGTTGTACAAACAACAATTTCATTGATTGTGGTCACTGGTTACTCTTATTATAAATACTTAATAATACAGTGTATCTATTCATAAAACAGAAACCCACATCAATATAAACTTTCATGGTACTGACTGTACACTCAGGAAGGATAAGAGAGAGCAAAAACAACAACAACATACAGATTAAACTGTTTGCTTTATGTGCATCACGTAACGTCACTCACGTGTGATGTAGCACTCAAGGTGTTGCAGCTGACAAATTACAATGGAAGAAAGAATCCCTAGACAATGAATGCTGTTGTGCACCTATAGCAGACATGGGGTTGATTGGTGCCTGATATAGTGGAAAATGGTATAACAAAAAAGAATTGTAAAAAAAATACATTTAACAATTAATAACAAAAACGGAAAAAATGAAAAAAAAACATAAGTGAAGTTATCCTCAAAGATATAATAATACGTTATTAAACTGCTATCTCATTGCAAAACCATCCATGCAGCCTATGGCACAGGGCCACACTGGCTGGACACACAAAACGGCTGCTAGCCAGTGCCACATTGTGATCAATAACAACAACACTGAGCAGGAAGGCATTGGGAACAAGACATGCAGGCCTATGGGGAAAGCACACTGGCTGCCTATACAAAATGACCACTGACCACATGGTCTCGAGAGAACACATTAAGGCCTATGTAGAAAGCACACTGGATGGCTAATGGTAACACAAAATGGTCACCAGTCACACGGTCACAACAAGGGGCAGGAGAGCGAGGCCTAGAAAACAAAGAACACATGCAGGCCCATGGACACTGGCTGTATTAAAAATGGCCCCTGGACACATGACATGTGGAACAAAGGCAAATGATGGCCTATGGGAAACACACACACATACTGGCCAAGCAAAAGAGGCATGGTAAAACAGAGAAAACAGCATTAATTCAGCAATGCCAAAAACAAAAATTAACAAGGCTAAAAGTGTTTACAACAACACACATCCTCCAAAGGCATTACCCCAACTATACCCAGTGTGCATGAAAATGTGAAATACCACAGAAAAAACACATTTCCTATTTCTATCCTAATCCATCCATGACCTAAAAAAGCTGTTTCATCCAACAGACAACACAGAAACAATTGTTTCATGCACCGATGACTAGTACTGGGCCAACACGCTGGAAGGCCCATTGGCAGGCTAGGCCACATACTGATTTAAACTAAAAGAATATTGCACATGTATTAGAAAACATGGAGAAAATGTAATAAACTGTGCAACATTTTTCCTGTAAAAAATAAGAAAAAAAGTACCTGCATAAAAACAACAATAACCAGCAAGGAGTCATGGCCACAAACAAAGAACAAATGCAAGGCTATGTCTAGGGCTGGGCGGTAAACTCTGCTCCGTTCATGGAGTGTAATGAAGAGGGTACACTGGTGGTGAACTACAAAGGTGTTTTATTTGGGAAATAGAAGCAAGCAAGTAAAGTCAGACGTCCTATCCACTTCAGCCAACAGCAACCGCCACACCAGGAACCCCATCACACTCAGCTTCTAGAATACAGAACCTCATGACTCGCAGGTCATAGAAGGAGGCAAGACCAGGTAAGATCATAACATCATTACACGGAGTTTGAGGAGTTTTCTGCACTTCGCACTCTGCGGAGCTTGCGGAGTGTAGGAAACTCCGCTCCACGTAGTGCCGCAGAGTTTTTTTCCCACTTGAGCTCGCGAACGGTAAGTTGGCAAGCGTTAACTGCCGCTTGGGTAGAATTTCTACCAGAGCGGCAAGAAAATCAGCGCGAATAGCAGTTCGCACTGCACTCCGCCACTTGCGGAACTCCGCAGAGTTTTATTGTCACTTCGCGGAGTTCCACGTAGCGAAACTACGCCCAGGCCTGGCTATGTCACACGCACACTGACTGTCTACGCAAAATGGTAGCCAGCCACATGATCACAACAAGAAGCAGGAGGCCTAGAAAACAAAGAACACATGCAGGCAAATGGCAAAAAGCACACTGGCTAACTACACAAATGGCCACCAGCCACATGGTCACAACAACAACAACCAGGAAGAAGGCATGGCCACAACAAAGAAGACATTCAGGCCTATGGCAAAAGTACGTTGGCTGGCTACACAAAATGGCCGCCAGCCACATGGTTGCAACAAGAAGCAGGAGGCCTAGAAAACAAAGAACTCATGCAGGCATATGTCAAGAAGCACACTGACTGCCTACCCAAATGGCCGCCAGACACATGGTCACAACCACAACAACCAGCAAGAAGGCATGGCCACAACAAAGAAGACATGCAGGTCTATGGCAAAAGGACCCTTGCTGCCTACAGAAAATGGCCGCCAGCCACATGGTCACAACAACCAGCAAGAAGGCATGGCCACAACAAGAGGCAGGAGGCCTGTAAAACACAGACCACATGCAGGCCTATGGACAGTCCACTGACTATCCAAAAGGGCCCCTGGCCAGTGGCCACATGGCATGTGGAACAAAGGCAAATGGTGGCCTATGGCAAACACATACACACACACACTGGCTAGACAAAGTAGGCATTGTAAAACAGAGAACACAGCATTAATTTAGTAATGCCGAAAATGAAAATTAACAGGGCTAAGAATTTTTTTTTCAACAAGACACATTCTTCAAAGGCATTCCCCTACCTAGTCCTATACACTGTTTTCAGGGGGGAAAAACGTGAAATACCACACAAAAAAAAACATTTTGTATTTCAATCAAAGTCCTTCCATGGCCTAAATGAAGTTTCAAATTACACAGATACCACAGAAACAGTTGTTTCATGCATGCATGACTAGCAGTGGGCCTACTGGCTGGAAGGCCAATTGGCAGACTAGGCCACAAAGTGAATTAAATCAATATTGCTAATTTATTTTTAAAAAACATGAAGAAAATGTAATATACTCTGTGAACATTTTTCCTTTACAATAGAAGAAAAATTAAATGTCTTCCATCTCCAAATCCAAATGGAAAGTGACCAGGAGATGGACAAAGCACAGAGAGGAACCTGCTGGACAGGAACAGGAAATTAGAGACTCTAGGGCACTTCCTTGCAGTTGGAAAAAAGTTTTTAAAAAAATGGACTCCTCACACAAAAAAACAAACGTCAAATGTCAATTTGAGGAGGTTTTTAACCCCTTCGCTGCTAGGCCTTTTCCTCCCCTGTGCTAAGCCTTTTTTTGGCTATTTGGGATAGTTTGCGCTTAGGCCCCTGTAACTTTTTGACCACATAAGGTATCCACGCCAAATTTGCATCCTTTTCATCCAACATCATGGGGATTCTAAAGGTACCCAGGGTTTGTGGATTCCCCTGGAGGGACCCAGAAATTAAGCAAAATATAGCTAAATTTTGTTTTTTTTTGGAAAAATTGAATAAAGGGCTACAGATGAAAGCGTCTGTTTTTTTCCCTGCAAATGGTATCAACAAAGGGGTTGTGGTGATGAAATCACCATTTTACCAGCTTTCAGGGACAAGCAGAATTTTGTCAGAAAACCAAAAATATTTACACAGTTTTGGCATTTTTCTGGGACATAGCCTATTTTTGCTATTTTTTGTGCTTTCAACCACCTTCCAGTTAATGTTAGAAATGGGTATGAAAGCAATAATGGATACTGGAAATCTATACATTTTAGAAAAGTAGACAAAAATCTGAATTCATCAAGGGGTCATTCGTGTAGATCCTTCAAGGTTTCTTTATAGAAACTAACAGTTGAATATAGGAAAAATTGAAAATTTGTTGAAAAAAACAGCCATTTGTGTCAACGTTTTCACCTGTAACTTCTTCTAATTATGACAGCTGTTTGAAAGCAATATACTGTTACATCCGCTGGACCTTTCTGGTCGTGGGGATATATAGGACTTGTAGGTTCACCAAGAACCCGGCGAACCCAGAGCCAATAACTGGGCAGTGTCTTGCAATGGTTTTTTATTATGTACCGGGTATATAGCAATTAATTTGGGAAAATATATACATGGAAAAATCGGTATGAAAGACACCTATGTATTTCTGAAATTGGAACAAAATATACAGTTTAGAAACAGAAGATATTTGCACATTTCCGAAATTGTGAGTACCCATACTAGCATGAGAATTATAGGTCATTTTTCAAAATGGCTTCTTTTTAACACATTGTCTTTCATTTGGAAGGCAGAAATGCATCGAAAGTCAATAGGTAATAGGTCAATAGGTAATAACAGTTGCTCTACAATTCTGTGTTACCCTAAGTCTCCTGATAAAAATGGTACCTCACTTGTGTGGGTAGGCCTAGTGCCCGCAACAGGAAATGGCTCAAAACACAACATGGATGCACTTTATTTTTACAGTGAAAACTGACCGTTTTTTGCAAAGTGCCTAGCTGTAGATTTTGAACCCTAGCTCTGCCGGCACCTAGAGAAACCTAGCAAACCTTTACATTTTTGAAAACTAGACACCCAGGGAAATCCAGGATGGGATGACTTGACTGGCTCTCACCAGGTTCTATTACCCAGAATCCCTTGCAAACCTAAAAGTTTTTTTTTTTTTAAACAAATTTTCCTCACATTTCTGTGGTGGAAAGTTCTGGAATATGCGTGGATCCACAAAATTCCACCCACCCTGCATTCCCCAAAGTCTTCCGAGAAAAATGGTAGCTCACTTCTGTGGGTAGGCCTAGTGCCTGCGACAGGAAACGGCCCAAAACGCAACATGGACACACCACATTTTCACAGTAAAAACGGACCCTTTTTTTGCAAAGTGCCTAGCTGTAGATTTTGAGCCCTAGCTCTGCCGGCACCTAGGGAAACCTAGCAAACCTTTACATTTTTGAAAACTAGACACCCAGGGCTTTCTGCCCCACCCGGGGGGCAGATCAGGGGCTATTGCCCCCATCTGCCTCCTGGGGGCAGAAAGTCTTTTGTTTTCTTTGGGGGTAGGGTGGGGGCATTTGCATGGCCATTCTGGGCAGCCCCCACCCCGGGCCTATACAAAAATAATCCCTGGCATCTAGGGTGCTTTCTGTCCCTCCGGGGGGCAAAAAGACTGGAATTTTGTGGGGGAGGGTTGGGGGCATGCCCATCTTGGGCAACCCCACCCCTAAATTCATTGGGGAAAAAAAAACCTGGTGTCTAGTGGGCTTTCTGCCCCCGGGGAGCAGATTGGGGGCTACTGTCCCGATCTTCCCCCAGGGGGGCAGAAAGACTGTACTTTTACGGCGGGGTGGGGGTATTGGCATGCCCATATTGGGCAGCCCCTACCCCAAATTATAATTTAAAATAAATCCCTAGTATCTAGTGGGCTTTCTGCGGCCGGAGGGGGTGAGGGCATTGGCACGCCCATATTGGGCAGCCCCCAACCCTAATTATAATGGAAAAAAAATCCCTGGTATCTAGTGGGCTTTCTGCCCCCGGGGGCAGATTGGGAGCTACAGGGGGAGCAAAGGCCCTTGCCCAAGGGGCCGCTCCCCCTCCCTGGTGCCCAGGGGTGGATCCCTGCTTGGGGTGATCCCCAAGCAGGGATCCACTAGGGACAGGTACCATTGGAAGGGGAGGTTCTCCCCTTTCCAACAATACCCCTCCTGACTTTCTACGTGCTCGGGGGCTGAGATAGCCCCATGGGCACGTAGAAGCAAAACTGAAATGAGCCTCTTGGCTCATTTCAGTTTCGGTTTCACTGAAATGACGTCAGCGCTGATCGTCATTTCAGGGAAACCAGGGGGATTCCCTGTGCCATGGCGTCGGACGCGCGGGAGCCGTCCGACACACATAGAGCACTGATGCGTCGGGCGGTTTCCGCGCGTCCGACGCATCCAAGGAGTTAACCCCAAATCATAATTTTGCAAGAATTTGATGCTTCTTGAGGAGAGAATCTTCCACAGATTGCAGCCACTGTAGATCATGCGTGTTCAGGATCACAAACGGCAGAAAACATCCGCCATAAGTCGCTGGCGCACCGAATGATGAGTTGCTGACCTCAAAATCTCTCCGTAGCATGCGGCCGACTAGCAAATCTTGTGAACAGCCCTGAAAATCTTATGGGCGATTGCTAGTGCCTGGCAAGTTGCTCCAATGCATGCTAAATTACATTTCAAGAGCACTAACCCAAAAAACCTCTGCTCTGTTGCAGAGTTTAACAGTAACTATGCGTCCTCTGTAGAAAGCAGAATTGTCCAATTCCACAAACTCTGCAAACAGGACAGAGTTTTACACCCGGGCTTAATTTTTACTGAGGTAACGGATTAGGGGCAACATTTGTTTTCCCTTAAAGAAACTATATTAGCAATATTTGCACAAAAACCTGGGAAAGCCCCTGACATATACAGAATTCCTATTGATCTTTATAGATCTTAACCCTGGATCTGGGACCCAAATATAAATTCAGTGTCCAACGCCCTATTGGTAGGAGGAGATCCCAAGCTCCAGGACATGACCAATAATAATAGCTATTTATAAGAAAGGAGACAGAGCCACTCTAAGCGAATGCAGACCAACAAGTCTTATTGATAATATACAGAAAGTGTTTAGTTTCAAAATACTCTCCAGACTATGAGACTCGATCATGGTAAAGAATGCTATATCTCATCTACAGGTGAGAATCAGGAATAAAATAAGCACAGTGGTTCAAATCATATGCTTTTTAGCAATCAAGTGGAGGACAGTAGACCTGGAGACTGGGAAACTGTCTGTCGTATTTATGGATCTACACTCTGTGTTTGATCTCATTCTTAGGACAAAACTATGCAAGACTTTGTCGAGAATAAGGGCACCAAGAGGCCTGTTGACCCTAATACAAGCATTGTACTCTTCAATTTCACCACAGGTAGGTGGCAAACTCTCTGAGGCAATACCGATACAGAGATGTGAATGCCAAGGGTGCGTATTGGCCCCAACACTTTTCCACCTATACATTAATTAATCTTTACCCTTTCTGTTCAATTGTGACACTCACTCCCCCAAGCCATGAGATAGGAAAACACTGTGTGTATTATTTGCTGAAGACGCTTTTTTTAATGTCCTTTTTATTTGAGCAATAAAAAAAGAGACAGGCAGTACAAATAATTAATGTATTACTTTCAAAATGTACAGGTATAAAGCAAGTAAAAAATCTCTCAAAATATTAATCTAATTCATCCAAATTACCTAAACACATCTTCCTCATAATAGCAGCACCAAGAATCTACTTTAGAATATCATGGTGCAATTAGATCTTATTAAAAACAACTACAATGAATGTGCAAAATCCAATATTAAAATATATATATAGCAGCATTCACCTTATTCCACTAGGAGCAGGAGCTTGCCATACTCCACATCACACACCTCCTTCATCTAGATTGCATAAAGGTGCTTATATTCCATCGGAAAAATTAGGAGCAATAAGCCCACATAGCCTTAAATCTATGCAGTGCCCCTACCCTCTTCGCATATGCCTCCTTAAATTCTTAGGTCTTGGCTAACTTATTAAGCCACTGATCTATTGTTGGCAGCATTGATGATTTCCAGTTCTGCAGTACCAAGGACCTGGCTACCGTTATTGCTATACAAATAAAATATTGCCGGTGTTCTGTTAACTGAAGCTCCAAATGCGAGAAACCAAATAAAACCCACATCGTTGATTGGAGAATATCCATCGACATGCAATGACTAATATTCTTAAAAACCTCCTTCCAAAAGTGCTGTAGGCTAGGGCATGCAAAAATATATGGACCCATCCACCTACCCTTTTCATCTTGCATCTGAAGCATTGATACGGAGTTGATGGGAACATTTTATGTAGTCTACGAGGCGTATAATATGCCATCCATCTAGATAGGAAAGCTATTCTCTTAATGTTTGCCGCTCTCAATGATCTATGACCACTCTCACTCAGTAACTGCCATTCTTTAATTTTAAACCTGCAGCCCGTTTCTTGCAAAAATTTTGGAAGAAACTCCAACGTAACAGGCAATACCAGTTTCCTATTCCACTCATCTTATTGTCGGTAATCTGGCTTATTATCGTTCTCGCAGTTTCATTAATCATCATGTAATTATTTTTAAGAAAACTGGTTATTTAGGTTAAAACTTAGCCATAGAGTTGCATTTTGACTACCAAATTGTTGTAATATCAATTCCTATGATATCGAGTTAGTAAGATTATACAAATTACCTAGCTTCACAAAACCTAGATCACTCCAGGTCTGCAAGACACCTAGTGAAAACTGTAAGCCCCAGATCACACAGTCTTGAAGAGAAGTAAGAGCATGACATGTCGCTATATTACATGCCTTAAAAAGTACCTGGCTGCCTGATACTATTGTCGTTATAGCAGTATATCTCGTTTTCTTAGGTAGTTTCATTGACCAAAGAAAAGCTGGTAGATTAATTGCACTTTCTTTTAGCATATAACTTAAAATAAAATTATCATACTTCGATGATGCTGCTGCTAATTGTACCAGCTGACAAACCAGACAGGCCTGATAATATGTTGGTAAATGTGGTAATGCTAACCCCCTGCTCTGTGCCTAGTTGAAGAGAAGACGATTTTAACCAAGCTTGTTTTTTTACCCATGCAAACTCACAAATAACTTTATCTAATTCAATGAATTATGAGTTAGGCACTTTTACAGGAAGGTTCAAAAACAAAAATACAAACAAGGGGAATAGTGACATTTTAACTAACGAAACCCGTCCAACTAATGACAAAGGTAATAGAGTCCACCTATATTATAACCTTTTTACCTTTATAAGAGCATACCCATAATTTAAATGGAACAATTGTGTATAATCATTTGTCACATAGACCCCTAAGTATCTTATGGGCTGTTGTGGTAGAGTCTGTAAACCCGCTGGCAACTGGGCATCCTTACAATTGCACAGAAGCAACTCTGCTTTGGACTGATTAACTGTATATACACCTAGGCCTGTAAAAGCCGGGATTTCCTCGAGTGATTCCTGCATATTTGCACTTACAGCCTTAAGATTTAGGATAATGTCATTAGCAAATCCCCATTATGGGAGCCAGGATTAATGGGTTAGAATAGATTTCAACAGAGAGTGGCTCAATACAAAGAGAGAACAGGAGTGGGGATAATGGGCATCCCTGATGGGTCCCACGCCTAATCTCAACCTCTCACACCTGTTCTGCATTAATAATTATCTTCACTTCGGCCTCCTTATATAATTCCTTTAGCATCGCTATCAATTGAGATGGAAAGCCAAACTTCCCTAAAATAAAAAACAGAGCTTGCCAGTCAACAAGGTTGAACACCTTTCCGCATCCATCATTAATATTACAGCCTTATCCATGTTGACTGAAATATAATCAATAGCCTGCGTCAAATAATAGGTACTGGCAGCCATTGATCTCTCTGGCAAAAATCCTGTTTGATCAGCATGGACCACTTGGAAATACAATTTATTGCAGACAACTTCATCGCGGTTGCTCGGTATGTAACTTCATATATTACTAAATCAGAGAAAACAAAGATGAAGGAGATGTGGGAGGAGGATTTCTGTAGAAAAGACGCTTACCCAAAAAATTGTACAGCTTCAGTTTGAAAATGGTTTCCCATACAGAAATGGGGTCCTATGAGTGCTGTGATTGGTTGAGCTGGCCAGTTTGTTCTCAAAGTCAAGAAAATTGTTTTCGGTAAGTCTAGGCCTATCAAGTACTTAAAATAGAGTGCTAAAGTCTTCCCCAGAAATTCGGTACCTAGCAGAGTTTGACCTGGAAAGTACTGACATTCTGAATTAAAATATGTTGGATATGTACTATCCAAGAAGGAGTCCACATCCAGAAAACATGTGCCTTTATGAAGTACTTCAACATTACAGATACAGAAACAATGTTACAGAAAACATAGTTGGATATGACAGCGTTTTGGTGAGACACACAAAAGGAAATATAAGTAACCACAGAAAACGTAGTTGCCAAACACCACCCAGAAGATTTTTGTTTTCTATTTGGCACTTCTACAGCTCTTGAAGCCTTGGTTTGCTGAAAGAGAATTACTTGGAGAGTATGACTGCTATAAAGATTCTTTCAAAGCCGTGAAAGACATCATTCAGTGTTCAGACTTCCCAAACTTCTTGCAGAAGTTAAATGATGACATTGAAGAGGAGGACAAGATTGCTGTGGAGATAGCTAAGGAGAGTTCCCAGAGCAGTCATTGTTCGACACCACTGAGTCACGTTCCTCTTGAACAACCCATTATTGAAAATGAAGCCGCAATAGTAATGAATGAGGTAGGAACTTTAATGGAACAATCAAGACAGGAAACTGTTGATTCCGAACAGTTAATGGGACAACTGAACGACAAACAGAAAAGATAAAACAGAGCATGGATTCCTCCACAAGAAGAAAGAATGCAAATGTTTATCACTTAAGCCATTATTTTTATACATCAGTCATTAAGCTGGCACTAGGACACGTTTTTTGTTAAAATTCTTGCTGCTCACCTACACAGGACAACAGTATCAAATGTATTGTTTGTTATAACAGCACCAACTGGATTAGCTGCACACAACATTAAAGGAATTACTCTACACCCACTACTTATGCTACCTGGTGTACATGACAATAAACTAGAACACCAAAAGGTATCTGGTGAATCTTGTCATGAGGTGTCAAGAGTATTGAAGAAACTGAAGTTTTCAATCATCAATGAGGTGAGCATGGTCTCAAACTTAATGCTTGCCTCCGTACATTTAAAAACAGCGTGTAATGTGCTGTTTGAAGGTAAACATTTAATTGTCTTTGTTGACCACACTGGAACTTACCCCGTAAAAGGACAGCCTGTTTTCAAAACACTGCTGAATGATGAAACTCAAAATACTTTGGGAAGTATTGGCAATGTAAACATTTGGCTAAACTTCCGATACATAGAACTACTACAGAATATGCATCAAGCATCTGACGTGGAATACAGAAATGTTCTGAAGGACATTAGTGTAGGAGTTCTGACAAAAGAAGGGAAACGTACCTTAGAAATGTACCTTATCAAGAAACTATTCTCCTCTAAGAACACAGCAGCAATGCTAATGTTTAATTTTATTGAAGAAGGACATCTATAGTCTATTTAATGCCTACACTTCAAGACTTCTCCAATTTTAATGTACAATTACTAAAACTGGAGAAAGAAGACATTTTGGAAGTTACAGCTACTGACAAAATGGAACACCAGGGAAGAACACTACTGCTTAGTAAAAAGCTACAAACAAAATTGGATTAATCGGAGAAATATGTATCCAGGACTGCAGGATTAGAAAAGTGTTTATGCATGTGCAACTGTAGAGTAATTTTGTGGCATATTTTAAATGTTGAGGAAGGATTAATAAATTGTGCAATAGGTAAAGTTATTGATTTAATTAATTTTCTGAATAGGGATAAGGTTGAATATTTAGCTATAAATTTGGTCATATTGATGCTATGAAGCAGATTGGCTGATGTGTTCAATCAATCAACCAGGGATTTGTAAAGCGCACTACTCACCCATGAGGGTCTCAAGGCGCTGGGAGTGGGCAGCTCCGTTAGGGTCATTTGTATTGCCAGGTCTTGAGGTCCGTCCTGAATTAGTGTAGTGTCAGGCTCCATCAGAGGTGAAGGGGGAGTTCATTCCAGGTCTTGGCTGCGACGTAGGAGAAGGATCTTACACCTGCTCTGGTCCTGTAGATGCAAGGGATGGTGGCTAGGAAGAGGTCGGCTGAGCTGTGGTTTCTCTTGAGGATGTGGTAGGAGATTCTGTCATTGAGGTATTGGGGTCCAGTGTTGTGGAGGGCCTTGTAGGCATGCGTGAGCAGCTTGAAGGTATCCGACCCCGGGAAGGGAAATAAGCAATCCAAGGGTCCTAATAGAGGAAGACGGGACCTCAGTAGGGGAATAAAGGCTACAGCAAGGACAACGAAGAATATTTATGGCACGGTACTTGTGGAAGGTGGGTCTTTACAACTTTCCATTGCTACAATGTTTGCGATACCCCCTGACGCACAACCTTGTTTGGGACATCGGCGCTTCTTGCTGAAGGGATCCTGAGTACACTTGGGCTGACTCAGACTCACTTGGCCCCCGCTTCATCCATCCTCGTGACGGACTTCACTCTGGTGGGACTACCAGTCCCAGAGTGCTTCACGCTGTTCGGAGGGGCCGCAGCTGAGGAGAGGCGTGGTCTGAAGCCTAAAAAGCAGCAAGTGTCTCCCGCGCGGGCCCGTCCTTGCCCGTCATAGCCCGGAAGAGACAGGGCAGGGCCACCACCCTTTTATTTGCCCTTCAAACTTGGGTATTAAGCGTACCAACCACCGGTCAACCAAGGTACTGTTGTTCTTAGGTCATATCCGCACCTATGTGTAGAAATTATTGATTATTGCTTGCTGTTTGGCTGGATATTAGCACGGCTTCTTTTGAAACAACTAACTCATAATGGGCAAAAGGAAGTCTATGGAGGGAGGAGTAGGTGTTGGGGATGTGGGAGAAGTGGGGGATGGTGGAAACGCAGGTAAAATTGGCAGAGGGAAAAAGTACGGAAGACAATGAAGAATGCTGGTAGTAATTGTGTAATGGACAGAATCGACACCTTAGTTGAAGAATGTGAGGAAATACTAGCGGCAAAACCAAAATCTAATCATGATGGTGTTAATCTCCGTACAGGCATGGGAAATAGAATGAGGGCTAGTCCAAATAAGGGCTCAGCTGTCCCCGCAATGTTCTTACCACGTAAGAAAAACACCAGAAACCCGAAGGTAGCCACCAGTAAGAAAATGGCTGAGACAGTTGACTCCCCTACTTATAGAAACTGCTGAGCTAGATGATAGCTTGCTGCAGTCTCAACCTATTGAGGTTGTAGTTACCTGTTCAAATAGGTATGCCATATTGTCTGAGGTACAGGGAGATTCCAACATTACCTCACACATAGCAGGCACGAATAACATAAAAGGGGTGGTTGCCGAAAACACACAGCATCTGACATTACATGATGTTATTCAGGAGGTGCACACCCTGCGGGATGAAATTAAGTCTATAAGGGTGTTGCTGGAGGGTTTGAGAACTATGGTTGGGTTTCCGTCATGAGAAGAGGTTAATGCCCCTGATAGTGTAACTCGTGACGCAGCGGTTCCTTTCTTATTAAACCAACCGTTTGCAAACGTGACGATGCCTGCCTCACAAAATAATACTGGTCTGACTAAGGATGCCTCCTGTAATAGTGAGGTGGCAAAACATAAAGTGATACCATCGCGGCATACCAACATAAATAGAGGCCATATTAGAGGAGCTAACTGTAATACCCCTCCTAATAGGAATAAAGTACTTAATTTCTCACACAATACACAGAGTGACAACATTACCATGTTGAGTCACATTCAAAAAAAGGGTTTGGACTGGAGGGGGGAACAATGCTCTACTAGAACACATAGCGCCCATACAATATATATGGTGAATGTCCCAAACGTAGTTCCTAGTAGTGGTAGGGAATGTGCAGATTCCTTAACTAATAAAGTGATACACTGGATACGACATGTTAGGGGTTGCCGTTCCCTGATTAGAGAGGATATCACTAAGGTGCGTAGGCTTACCTCCCCGAGCAGCCTATGGGACTGCATTGAACTAACCTTAAAGAATGAAGAGTTGGCCGAAAATGTATGTGCTCTGGAATATAGGTCTTGCTCCCCGGACTCGTCTTTAATTCAGATGCGGAGGGCTCCACTCATTGTCCCACCTAGATCCCAGTTGGGGCAATTCCCCGGGTTGGAATAGATAGGATGGGTAGCTCAACGCTTGAATGCATTGATTGACTGGAGCCTGAGAGTGTTTGTAGTCCCTTGATGGCCTCTGATACTATAGTACCTGTTTGTGGTAGCCCAGGGGCAATCTCCAACTATGTGAATAGTCCTTTAAAGTGCACACAATCTATTGCAACATGTACATTTTACTCTGATTGTCTAGTTGTGAAAGGGCACACTCTTTTGGAAAATGTCAGTGAAGTAGTGGCTACTTGTCTTACCCCCACTAGGGGAAAATTGTTATCTTGGAACATTGCAGGGTTGAGTTCAAAATTCTTGTCATCGGAGTGGCTAGCTTTTATCCACTGTTTTGACATATGTCTCTTTCAAGAGACATGGCTTTTGACACCTCTGCACTGCGAGGGATTTTTAAACTATTATGTCCCAGCGGTAAAAGGCAGATTAGGTCGTCCTTCTGGTGGTCTAACAATATGGATTCACCAGGAACTGAATATCAATATAAAAGAACTCCCCTCTAATAATAATGATATACAGGTGCTGCGACTAAAGCTAAGTCAGTTAGAGTCAATTGACATCTACAATATTTACGCCAGGGGAACACGGGGAGGTAGGTCCGAAACTTTATCAGCCCTGGAGGACCTCCTTGAGCAATATTCTGCTAATTCTAATATTATTATAGCGGGAGATTTGAATACAACATTTGAGCCACTTGATATAGGAGATTCGCGCCTTACCGATGAGGAAGATGCTCCTTGGGGCATTCCACAATTGGAACTTACCCCTGTCAAGAAGTGGACAGATGTAGTTATTCAGATTAACTCTATTTGTCTTGACAGGGGAGTAAGAGCACTAAATGGGAGGACGCCGCACGATAGACTAGGGCTGAGTACATTTAATAATGGGTCTAGCAATAGTAGAATAGACTATATCTTGGTGAGTTTGAAACTGTGGCATAAGATAGATGACATGGAAATAAGGGACCGTATGGAAAGTGACCATAATCCCCTGTGACAATAACATACTGTCTCCTCTGCAAGCCGGATTCCGGGCATTCACTAGCACCATTGATCAGGTGTTTCGCTTCATCCTTATATACTGGAAAGTGGTGTTTCTGAGCAAGGGCAGTCTTTATGCCACTTTTGTGGATCTGAAGTCGGCCTTTGACTTAGTACCACGCACCAAATTGTGGGCAACCTTGAAGGATCTAGGGTTGCCAAGCGAACTCTTATCAATGGTAATTAGGCTGCACGAGGATAATTCAGCTAGAATCCGATGGGGCTCCCAGGGCATGGACACTAGTACATTTCCAGTAGAGCGTGGGGTGCGCCAAGGGTGTGCTGTGGCACCCACCCTATTTTCGCTGTTTATCAACGGCATAGTGGACCACATATCATCCGTGAATACTGATGCCCCAACACTAGCAGGGACCAAAATACCCATTTTAATGTTCGCTGACGATACCTTAATAATTTCAAAAACTCAGAGCGGACTCCAGCAAGCGTTGCTTATCTTTGAAGAATTTTGTACCGCTCGTGGTCTAGAAATTAATGTATCTAAGACGAAGTTTATGATTTTTAATTCACATAATGTTTTTAAAGGAAAATTTTTAATGAATAATCAACCACTGGACCAAGTCAGAATGTTCACTTATTTGGGGGTAAACATTCAGAGCGATCTGAAGTGGAATCAGCAAATTGATCTTGCCACACTTAAACATCGGCAATTGGCAGGTGCGCTAAACGTGGAGCACAAAAGTCACTTACAAAACCTATGCGACCTGTGCTCCAGGTTTACGATATGAAAGTGGTCAATGCGGCCCTTTATGGTGCCGAAGTTTGGGGGTTTGAGAACATGCCCAAACTTAGAGTCTCTGAAAATAGATTCCTGCGTAGCATCACCAATCTCCCCCAAAGTACACCACAGTGCCCTCTGCTCTATGAGCTTGGCAGAAAGTCCATATCAGACATTGCAAAACTACGCCCTGTTTTATACTGGCGTAGATTGTGGACTACGCCGGAATTAAAGCCGTATGCATTGGGTTTTATGGATGTTATTAACTCTGATACTTTCCATAAGATAAGTTGGCTGCGGGGAGTTAGGGATGTACTTACAAGCATGGGGATGAATTCTCTTTGGTTGGAACCACTCTCAGCACGCTTTCCCTCAAAAAAAGCACTAAAAGAAAGGTACTGGGAGGTGGTGGTGCATAACACCCAAAGATGCAGTGAATCATCCTCATTGACAGGCTTGTTTTTGAATTTTAAAGACAGGCCTATCTTTGAACCCTACTGGGACAGCATAACCAAACCGTTGGATAGAAAATTGTATTTCCAGTTGAGGGTGGGCTCGCTGCCTCTTAAATCTTTTACATCTAGGTGGTCGAGCTCAGGCGATGATAAGTGTCCAGTTTGCTTATTATATAGTGAAACGATTGCCCATATGCTATTTGTGTGCGTCGGACCTGGTTGAAACCTATATGTAAAATGCCGGGTACGAGGAAGAGCGTGGAGGCAGAAAGGATAATACGTACTAGCACCCTATTGTATATCTCTATAGGAGTTGCAAAATTTTTGGGGTGGGCATGGGTAATAAGGTTAAACCTACAATAGTACAAGCAAATTTGACTGTTTAAAACTTGATAGCCGTAGATTGATTGATGTAATGAAATCCATATTGCCCAGGTAGAAGACTTATTTTATTGTCAAAAATAATTGGAAGTGAACTGATGAAATCAAGATATTGTACAATTTTTTATTGTGATTCCTTCTTATTTATTTTTTAAGGTAACTTTTAACTTTTCTAATTGTAACCTGTTCTAGTGGTAATAATTATTGTTGGATATTTATTCCTTTGTCACATATCTTACTAGATTTTAGTTGTATTCCGGACCAATCATGTGTATATATATGTAAAATGCTTTTATGACAAAATGTCGAATAAAGCTTTTTGGATTGGATTGGAAGGTTATTTTTCTTTCAACAGGGAGCCAGTGGAGGTCACGGAGGTGTTGGGTGATTTGGTTGCGCTGTGGGATATCAAGGATTACTCTGGCTGCGGCGTTCTAAACGTTTTTGCTTGCAAAGGACTCTAGCATACGCTGTAACTATCCATAAATCTCAAGGTATAAGTTTAGACACAGATTTATTAATATCGGTAGAACTGTATTTAAAGAAGGTATGTTATATTTTGTATTGCCTCAAGCAAGAACATTGTCCGGTTTGTTTTTGGTTGAGTTTGATGACTGGAAAGTTAGCGCCGATGAAAGTTGTGTCAGAGAATACAATAAGATAAGAAGCTCATTCCCTCCTTATTTAGGACAGTATACCATTTATGAAAAACAGATAATCTGTCCAAAGCAGAAGCTCAAAAAAGAATCTACATATGTTGCTGAAAAGAAGGAAAAGAAGGCGAACAAGGAAGGTGTTAAGAATAAACAACTGGAGAATGAGGGATATATTGTAGGTTACCAGTTGTCAAACACTTCTGTTATCAACTGCTATGCAAATGTTGTCCTCAATGTACTATTTCTTTTACCACATCTTATAAATGCAATTAAACAGAAACCACAGAAGAGAACATGCTCTGCACTGTGTAGTTTGCTGCAACATTTACATAGTGAAGGACTGTATACATTGTGCTTCAGGCATTTAAGATCTAGCAGATATATCTAGCAAGTCAGTATTATTTACTCAGAACAGTCAACAAGATGCACAGGAATGTATAATGGTAATCCTTGATGTTTTTAGAAGAAGTAAAAATCAGTATTGATTACTTATTTTAACTTAGTTACACATGGAACCACAAGTGTAAAGATTGCTCTTTTACATCCACCACTCAACTAAATTTTGTGTGATTTCTGTACTTATCACTACAAAATTGTAGAATGGTGTCTATTGACAGATTTATAAAAATGGCTAACCAAAATATGACCTGCCCAAATTGTATTTCAGATGTTATGGGTACGTTGTATATACAAAGAAGTGGAAAATACCTTATATTAATGCTACAGTGATGCAGAGCAGATGGCTCTAAACTGAATATAAAAATGGCAAACAACAAACCCCTTCCTCTTAGTGAATGGGCGCAAAATTTTTTAAGGGCAGGCAGTGGTCCCAGGGACCACTGCCTGCCCTTAAAAATTAAACTGAAAAGTTACATTTTTCCTTTAAGGAAAACGTGCTGCTTTAAAAAAAAACTGCTTTATTAAAAAAGCAGTCACAGACATGGTGGTCTGCTGACTCCAGCAGGCCACCATCCCTGGGACTGCTAGCCAATCCTAATGGGGTCGCAAATTGCACCTGCCTCATTAATATTAATTAGGCAGGCAATTTGCGACCCCATTAGGAATCGCTAACAGTGTCTGAGCCACTGTAGTAAATAGCAATTTGCGAGTTGAGTCGCAAATTGCAAGTCGCAAAGGGAAGTAATTTGTGACTCGCAAAATGTAAGGGTAGTTCATTTGGACCTTGATATCACATCTGAACACTATGCTGTCTATTTAAAGAGTGAAACTGGATAGACAGAATGCACTTGCACCAATCTTAAATTCAACAAAATCTGCCTTTCAAACATTTTAAAAAAGTGGTGTACGGTAGTTCTTCTACATGAATCGTCAGTGTTTAAGACATAATTTGGCCTACCAGGGGTGATGATTTCAAAAGGATCTCCAATTTCAAGTGCGCTTTATATCTATTTTAGGAAAGTGCCCCTTATGACATAGTTAACCCTCACTTTTTACTTGATGCCTGATATGATTTCGAACTGTAACAACACTGTGTCCCTGCTAACCAGTTCACCAGTGCCAAATCTCTTTCCTAAAACTGTACCATGAATGGCACTACGTCAGTCACCTCTGTAGATCCCTAGTAAATGGTACCCTTGGTACCTAGGGCATTGGTACCGTAGAGGGTCCTCTAGAGCTGCAGCATGTTTTATACCACCCTAGAGACCCCTCAGCAAGACCTTTCACACTGGCATTACAGGCTGCGTGTCTTGGTGCAGAGAAATCCAAAGAGTCCACACGAGACACAGCCCTGTGTGCCATGCCCACAGAGACTGACTGAGATATAGGTAAACCACCCACTGCAGGCCTTATATCACTAAGGCAGGGTGCACTATATCCCTTGTGTGGACATATCTGCATGAGCAGATATGACCCTGCAATTTGCAGTCTATTCTTAGATATTGTGCACAGGCAAGCCATAGAGAGAACATGGGCTTGCTACTTGTCACCATGAGTTTCCTAGTTCCATGATGGCTTCACTGTACTCTAAGATGTCTGGTACCAAACATCTTGTCTTAATAAATCCTCACTGATGGCAGTGGTGGATTTATTAATAAATGCACACAGGATACCCTTTGGAGAGTCCCCTGAAAACCTACCAAGCACTGGTGTGGTCTCTGACTAGTCAGAGCCAGCTTTCCACCACCAGACATGTTTCTGACCATGTGTGGTACAAGACCGCACTCTCAGAGGTCAGAATCAAAGCCCGATCTTGGCAGACATGCTTCACACCTTCTCCATGCTGGAATGGTCTTCCAGAGAAGGAAGCTTCAAAGTTGTTGACATCTTTGAAGTGCAGCCCAGGCTTCCCCAGATAGTGGGGAATGCCAACCCCCCCATCCTTCTCCACATTTGGCGGGAGGATAGGTGGGAAAAGACGTGTGGCAGGCAATGTGGACCCCCCTCTGGAAATCCACCATCTTGAGATGGTGGGAAAATAATCTATCAGGGTTAGAGTAGCGCCCCTTCCCAGAGGAAGTGGTCACTTAGAAGGTGTAGACACTCTAAAGGTAGATAGCCCATTGGCTACTACCTGTCACTCCCTTTAACATCCCTAAATCTAGTATTTAGGTAGCATCCCTAGACCTTGCAAGTTAGCTTCGATATACAAGAAGAAGACAAGGACAAAGAAGAGCTGCTGCATGAGAACTGATGCCCTGCCGCAGAGAAAATCGGTGCCAAACCCTGCCTGCTGTCTGAAATGTCCACTGATAAAATTCCTCACATTGGCGTGCAGAAAAATGATAAAGCACATTACATGCTGAGTTGACCTTTGACATGATTGGTACCCTGCTCTTACGAACCACCCTCAGCAGGACTGAGCACTTTCTGCTATGATCTCGGAGCTGGGATGTTGGGCGAGGGACTCCACCTACCACACACGGTGAAACAGCCTCCGATTAAGACATGCCCAATTCTCAATCTCGGTCTTTGCACACAGCACTTTCTGATCTACTGCATTTTTTTACACAAAGGCACTGAACTCAAGTTGGGCAAGGGTCTATGGTTCAAACCTTACACACTGCAGCCCTTAAACAGGTCCCCTGACTTTTTTGTTTTGCCCTTTTTACACAGTACTTCCTGCTTCTGAATTCTTGGGCTTTCCCTCTTTCCCTCAAGGGCTCATCTGACATTTCTTGCATTTTTCCAATGGCATATTGCCAAAAAAATGATTTTTTACTTATCACATGTTCATCATATGATTCAAGATTGTCATTTACGGTTTTATTTAGCTTGGTTAGTATACCACTTTTTTAAGTAATGTTAACTAGTTTCACTGTATGAGAAATACTTTACCCTAACATATACACAACACTGTGTCACACATGTACTCAATGTTTTATTGTTGGTGTTATTACTGTAATGGTTTTAAGTAACTATGCAAATAAAAGAAACTTGAAACCTCCCTGCTTCCTTTAGGACTCAACAACTGTGGTGTGCTGTCTCCTTCTGCAACTATGAGGCCTCAATTTACCCATTGAGTTCCTCCCTTGGAGTGAAGGTATCACTCCTCTGCACACTTCAGGCACTGATCCCACTGAGTCCAGTTTGTCAACTTGCTGCTCCCCTGTGACTACCAAGGAGCACCCAAACCAGAAGAGGTACAACAGCCTTGAAGGGTCAGCTCAGTCTCCCCACCAGGTTTGGAGACACCAGGACCTACTGGAGCTGCACCGTAGCAGTACCCGGGGTACAAGACCCCGCCAGAAAACAGCGAGACAAAGTCCATTCTGGGCTCCAACTACCCCACAAGAAATCACCCATTAAGTGAAGTTGCGACCCCTGATACCCACATTGTGAGTGGCCCAGCTGTTCTGAAATTGGGTCTCCAAGTTTCCTGCTCCTGATCTCGAGGACTTCTCACTGCATGATGCCCGGCTGACCTATCTGCTCTGCACATGGCCCTACCAACCCCTGTAACAATGCTTCTGTGATCCTGAGACCCTTGCAACCTCCCCCCTCAAGTTGGACTTCCCAGACGTAGCTTTCAGTTCTCCTGTGTCTTTTCAAGTGGCCCTCTTCATCAAAGCGCTCCAACTACCATCACCTTCCGCACACTGCTCCCTGCCTACACCAGAATGCTCTTGATCTTCTGCTGCTGAAACATTGGACCTGGTCCTGCTATCAACCTAAAACGAGAAGGTGAACTTCGTGAAAGCATTGCTTGATTTTATATGCATTTTTCTACTTTTTTCCATGGACTTCAAAGGTGCATAACTGCGCACAAAAGTGATAAATATTGTAAACTCTGAAAAATCATAACTCCTAAAGTACTTACTATAGATAAAAGTTCTTGGTCTTAAAAATACATACAAATCAATATTATTTTAATAAACTAATCTCGGATTTATTCTTGAGTGTTTGTCTCATTTATTGTCTCTGTGAGTACAACAAATGCTTAGCACTTCCGGGAATTGAAAAATGAAGATGGGTGTTTGAAAAATCCCTTATAGCAAACACAATATGGGTGGACCAAATGCGGAATCTGGAAACAGAGACAGAGTTTTCAGTATGGGGGATTTACAAGCTTTTTAGGGGCAAAGTGACAACATTTATAATAAGGCTGAAAAGGGTGGAAAGGGAAAGGATTCAGCAATTACAAACAAGCTTTAATCAGGCCACAGCAGATCTCATAACCGCTCCTTCAAGCAAATCAAGCTTCTAGCAGCACAGGCATGGAACCAGGTAGAGGATTATTTCTGGTCTAGAGAGATTCTAAGCCACAATACAATTTTACAACAAAGGTACAAAGAAAATGAACGCATTGGGAAATACTTGGCATGGGAGGTTAAGCGGATGTCAAATATTAATTGTGTTTCAAAAGATACAAGATCTTGATCAGGACAGTATCATAACCCAACCACAAGGGATAGCAGAGGTGTTCCTTCATCACTATGAAAATATATATTCAGACTCATAGGATACATCCCCACAAGCAGCAATTATCTGGTTAGAAAAGTTAAATATACCGACCTTAGCATGAGAGCAGGTAGAAGCACTTATCACTCCAACTACCGTAGAAGAGGTTACGCAGGCAGTTCAATAATTCAATAACATTTTATTGATTGATTAATTAAAATCATACAATGTAAACTCATCAATTTCACAACCATTATAAAACGAATTTTTCAATTCTGAGGACCGAGGAAACTATGAGCAGGAAAGTAACATACTGTAAAAAAGTTATGTGAGCCAATTTGATTCCTCCATATTACAGATCTACAATTCATGTCATTATATATGAAAAGACAAGTATACACGATAAAATAATTCATTTTAAAAACCTGTATTTTGTCCTTCTTACATATATATGGTTCCTCCTGAAAATACCATTAAGTTAT